>JASCZW010006361.1:0-98731 GCA_034211315.2 Aedes japonicus | reverse complement strand
GGAAGGACCGATCGGCGTGAAATTTTGTATGCAGAGATTTTTGGGGCCGGAGAACAATCTTATGATGGTTTGAGACCCTCCCTTCACTGGAAAGGGGGCTCCCATACAAATGAAACACAAATTTCTACACAACTCGAGAACTAATCAAACAAAAGAAACCAAATTTAGCATGTGTGAGTTTTTGAAGGCAAAAAGGTTTTTATGGTAGCTTGAGAACCCTCCCCGTCATAAAAGGGGGGGCTCCCATACAAATAAAACACAATATTCTGCATAACTCGGGAACTAATCAAGCAAACGGAACGAAATTTAGCATGTGGTGGTTTTTTAAGACAAAAAATGTTTCTATGTTGGTTTGAGACCCCTTCCCATCCTAAAAGGGGGGGGGGGAGGGCTCCGATACAAATGAAATACACTATTCTGCATGACTCGAGAACTAATCAAGCAAATGGAACCAAATTTAGTATGTGGTGGTTTTTGAAGACAAAAAATTGTTCTATGTTGATTTGAGACCCCTCCCCTTTCTGAAAGGGGGGGAACCTATTCAAATGAAACGCAAATCCTTGCATAACTCGAGAACTAATAAGAGAAATGGAACCAAATTTCGCATGTGGAAGTTTTTGAAGGAGGAAAATGTTTCTATGGTGATTTGAGACTCTTCCGTCATATGAGGAGGAAGGGGGAGGGGTGCTCTCAAACAAATGGAACCCAAATTTCTGCATAACTCGAGAAATAATCAAGCAAATGGAACCAAATTTGGAATGGACGAGTTTTTTAAGGCATGAAATGTTTTTATGGTGGTTCAAAGCCCCTCCTCCCTCTAAAAAGGGGGGCTCTCATACAAATGAAACAAATTTCAACCAAACATGAGAACTATACCTACTGCTTTGCAAATTTGTATTCAGTGGTTTTTGGGTCCGGGAAAGCATCTTATGATAGTTCGAGAGCCCTCCCGCTTCTAGAAAGGGTGGGATCCCATGCAAATGAAAAACAAATTCCTGCATAACTCGAGAACTAATCAAGCAAATGGAACCAAAATTGGTATGGGTGAGTTTTTGAAGGCAAGAAATGTTTTTATGGTAATTTAAGACCTCTCCTCACTCTGAAAAGGGGGGCTACCATACATACGAAACACAAATTTAAACCAAACATGAGAACTATCCCTACCGCTATGCAAATTTGTATGCAGGGGTTTTTGGGTCCGGGAAAGGATCTTATTATAGTTCGGCACCCCTCCCGCCTTTAGAAAGGGGGGCTCTCATGCAAATGAAAAACTATTTTCTGCATAACTCAAGAACTAATCAAACAAATGGAACCAAATATGGCATGTGGAGGTTTTGTAGGCAAGAAATGTTTCTACGGGTGGTTTGAGACCCAAGCAAAAAGACACCAAATTTAGTATGTGTGAGGTTTTGAAGGCATGAAAGGTTTCTATGATGGTTTCAGATTCCTCTTCGCCCTAAAAAGGGGGGCTCCTATACAAATGAAATACAATATTCTGTATAACTCGAGAACTAATCAAGCAAATTGAACCAAATCTGGCATGTGGAGGTTTTTGTAGATGAATACTGTTTCAATGCTAATTTGAGACCCCTCCCTTTTCTGAAGGGAGGAGATCTCATACAAATGAAACACAAATTTATGCATAACTCGAGAACTAATCAAGAAAATGGAACCAAATTTGGCATGTGGAGGTTTTTGAAGGAAGAACATGTTTCTATGGTCGTTTGAGACTCTTCCGCCCTCTGAAAGGGGGGGCTCTCATACAAATGAAACGCAATTTTCTGCATAACTCGAGAACTATTCAAGTAAATGAAACCACATTTGGCATGTGGGTGTTATTGGAAACAGGATTTTTATTTATATTAAAATGGATTTCCTGTCTGAGCTGTCTGACCGATCGGGTGAAAATATGTATGTAAGTATTTTTGGGGCTGGGAAGGTTCTTATGATTGTTTGAGACCGCTTCCCCCGTCCGGCTCGCATACAAATGAACACAAATTTCTGCATAGCTTGAGAACTAATCAAGCAAATCAATCAAAAATGGTATGCGGGGTTTTTTCAATACAAGAAATGTTTCTATGGTGAATTCAAACACAAATTTCAACCAATCCTGAGAATTATCCAGGTAACTGCAAGCCTGAACTGCTATTGTCTGGGTGAGAAGAATGTTCTGATAGAAGTTTGAACTCCTTATTACTCAAAAAAAAAACTCATTCAAAAAAAGCGTCAGTTCTATGTAATGTTCATTCATTTAGTTGCAAGCGTAGCAACGCTCGCACCGGGATCAGCTAGTTGAATATAATTTCTAGATTAAAAGTAAATATAATGGAACAACGTAGACCAAATGAGGTGTTTCTACTGCTAGCATCTTTGGAAAGCCTTATTCTTCCCTCCAGTGATCATTCGATCTCCAGTATAAGACATGTACGACTACGTCTTACGACAAGGGTGAGGTGTCAAATGAAATTCGTAAAATTACGACCGTCACGAAATATCGTTACAAATGAAACGCTAATAACTCAATCAATCCTCGATAGATTTTCAATATGTCTACACCAATTGATTGAAAATTGAATTGAATTAACAAACATTATCCTTGATTAATTGTAAACTATTCAAAATAGGGCAAATAATAGATGCTGTCTTATAATTCTAAATTTACTAAATGGACCGTACTTCCCTATCACAGATTTCAAATGTGAGCAAGGGAGGTCTTATATGCAGGGTTGCCATATGCACAGATTTATTTATATTGACACAGATTTGTTTCATTTTTGTCATACAGACATCTGTGCGTAAAGATTTCAGACTTTTAAGAAAAACCAAGATTTTTAATATTTTTGGCAATTGCTTGTCCACTCAAAAACCTCAAATTCAAAAGATGAGTACAGTTTAGAATTCAACTTTTTATCAACACTACTTTCAGTGTGCTTTTCAAGACCCTCAAAGCAAAATAAAACAATTGCAACTGACACTTCAGATGGCAGTCTGAAAGTCAGTTTGTGTGTGTGCCCACAAATGATTTCTCTATAAATTTTTTGAGGAAATTTCGGAAGAAAATGTTATAGAACTTCTCGAAGATACTCAGACATTCCTTTAAATATTCCTCCTGGCGTTTTTATAGGTATTCTGCAGACGTTTGTAGGCATTCCTTCAGGGATTCTTTCAGGAGTTGATTCTGGCATTGCATTAGCAGTTTTTTAAACTTACCTGTAATGAAATGTTTGGAGTAATCCCTGATCTTGTAAAGTTTCGTGGTTTTAAAGAAATCCCTGGAGGACACCTAAAAGAACTACACAAACACTATACGGTTATTTTTAAGTAATTCTTGAAGAAACTACTGATTTGTTGGAGGAATCTTAGAAGAATTGTGTGCGCGGATTCCTTAATCTCGTGTATTTAATTTTACTTTAAATTGGGTTGTTTTTAAGAATTACTTTTCAAATTTTGTCAAGGGTGCCTGCAAGGATTCTTACAAATTGTTGTTCAGATATTACTTCATGTATTATTATCATGTATTCCGTTGGAGAAGTGTTTGTTTCAAAGTTCCTCGAAAAATTGCTCCACAAATTTGGGAAGAATTTGAATAATTGATTTCTACAAAAATACTGTTCTTCTAATTTAGAAGTATTCTATGCATTTATGCAATGGAATTTTGAGAAGATAGAATAATTACGTGATTATTATTTGTGCTATTCGAGGTAAAGTTATTTCGAACATGATTTTTTTCTTAGCTCTAATATAATCTCGCAATGCGGAAATTAATAAACAGTACCAGATCAATTACATAAAAAAGATGGTTTGTGGGCTTTGGATCAGATTGAGCTTCGGTAATAATGTGATTCAACCGATCCTTCAAGAAGCGGCTGAAACATAACTGTCATCATTTTATTATCAAATGTACTTGTTATTTTTTGGGTTTTTGAGCAAGTTACGCATGCAAAAATCTGCCAATGTACCTGAAACAAATGAAACGGTATATCTGCAGTTACTTTCCCTCCAGTCTCAAACGATCCAATAAATTCCAGATGACACAGTTCTGCATCCGTCTAGCACCAGATGGCTATCGTTGAAGTCAGTTGTCAAAAGGAACATGGAACGGTTTTCGGAGCTCGTGTTGTTTTTCTGGTTCTAATCCAACTGAGACAACAGTTTGATTGTTGCCTGCCATCTTAATGATTCGACGACGCAGCCACTTCTCCACTTCTTAAGCTAAGCATTGCCTCTTAGCAACAAAGCGAATCGTATCTTCCAGCCAAAAGCTTCAAAATTCCTGAACATGCAATCCTGCAATCAGCTGAAGTCTCGCTGATGGTGCTCCTTGCTAATTTTTGTGAGAATGATTGCCTAAAACACCTGACGGTTTTAGGGGTTTCAGATTTTGAGAAAATCGGGGAGCTGCAGGAAAAATGCTTCGATCCTGAACTCTCGATGCTACCAGGATAGAGGCTTTCTACTCGCTCTGCTGTGAATCACCAGCCTATGATTTCTATCCGATTTGATCAAACAGATCATTAAGCGTATCGATCTGAACGATCCAGTTCTGACTACTGCACGGAGCGTTGACCCCCAGAAGGTGCACCATTTGAAGGAGTTCAACTCAATTATTGAACAATATCCGAAATTCTTTCAAAGCGGTGAGGAAC
This sequence comes from Aedes japonicus, assembly GCA_034211315.2. Classification (NCBI taxonomy): domain Eukaryota; kingdom Metazoa; phylum Arthropoda; class Insecta; order Diptera; family Culicidae; genus Aedes; species Aedes japonicus. Next base: position 94,085 of record JASCZW010006361.1, on the reverse strand, counting down.
AGGCCATTGAAAACGATTTTTGTGAGCTGAGGACGGTAACAATCTGCAAGGACAACGAGATGGAAGAATGAGAAGACTTCGAAACTTGTTGAAGGAAACGTGTGAAGTTCAAACGAACAAATGGGAAGCTGGCTTTTCACTTGCAAAGAAATTTCATTGCGAACATTTGACTAATTCCGCATTCTTTTGAAAAAGTGGAGCGAATTTTCTCGCAAAACAATCTGAATAAATTCAAAATCCGGAACCGGAATTAAAACAAACACCACATGATTCATTATCATGTGAATACTGGCCGGCCAGAAGGCAATGAGGGGGAATCCCCCTAGAACATGAATCCCTCGTATACTGGTTCGATCGTTTGTAATCGTGTTAGCGTGCATCGCTCGAGTTTTTTTTCGTGTGAGGTGCATAGTGCATCTCAGAATCTTGAAAATAACGTTGCAAATGCGAAAACTTATTGTAAGAGATATGCCGTCCTCACATCAGTAAGCGCAATAATACGAACGGCTAAAATACGCAAAACAGTATGTGGATAAGCCCATTTCCATTTTCCCACTGCACAAGCAAACGGGGAAGTTTGTTCCTTCCGTGTTTTGATAGTTTCCTACAGTCCGTTATTCCAAAATTCAGTTTGTTTTTCCTCGATATTATTTTCACCGCAGTTGTTATCGAGTGTTTATTTTCGGAAGAAGAAAACATGCCATTTCATTTCATTGGCTGTAAGGGTTCATCACATCACCCTTGTTGCGCTTCACTCCTCACTGGTATAGACGGCCACACACGTTCGTCTCCCGGCAGCATTAGCAGCAGCAGCAGATTAGTGATTCATATAAGATAAGCTTTTTTCCTGGAGAGTGTAAGCTGTTTAGTGGAATACCTGTAACTAGAAAATAAGAAGAAAAATTTGTAATTTCCATTTAATTAAAACTATCTTTATTGCTTATCTGGACAGATATGCGTATTTCGTCTACAATGTGCAGACTTTTACAGTATCGTATACTAATAATAATAGTAAAGTATTACTACACGACATTGAAGATGTCTGCACATTGTAGACGAAATACGCATATCTGTCAAGATGAGCAATGGAGGTAGTTGGAATTAAATGGAAATTACTAAACTTTCTTCTTATTTTCTTGTTATAAGTTTTTTGTTTCTCTTTCCCTCCTGAAAACATTTTATTTTTATTTTGTGGGTTTGTGTTTAGCTTTAGTTCTGTGCGTAACATCTGTGTGTCAATTGTTACAGTGGTTGAGCGCTTAAAGCACCCACAGGTGTACCATGGACGATTATTCGGAAGATTCAGCTGGTCCATGGGTTGCTTATTTTCAGCCCGAATCAGAACTATAGAACTTTTATCAAATTTCTGACGAGCTGACAAAACGATTCTCGGCCGTGACTGAATCTGTTACGGTGAGATCCAATAAACTTTTGTGTTCAACCTCAAGCAAGTTAATGAGATTGCATCTTAGCTCTGCTCTTAGCTTTTTACACTTGAGTATAAAGTGTATATCCCAGCTTGGGGTATTTAAATTCAAGATGTGGTCACAAAAACGAGTTTTGCCTTTGATATCATGCAGACGTTTGGATGTTTTAGGAATCCTCTACTTTCTGCAGTGAAGATTCTGTATGTGCAAAGACTAGGCACAGTCTTGCTCCCTAAGAGCGAAGAGAAGTTTTCCTGTGGGATTGTTCGTACCTCGGAGCATTATCATTAGCATGAGCAATGGCTTTTGCACACCTCGTAGATGGAGCTACGATGAGGAATAATTCGTTGAAGACAATGCATGTCACCATGAAACGGATTCAGTTACTGATACTTTTCTTTACGCAATAATCTTCACGAAAACACTCCTCGGTTGCTCACCTTGCTACGTCCCATATAAACGTTGGAGATAGGTAGAATTGAGTATCTTAGTACGTTAAAAGACGCGTGGGAACCCACGTAGCCTTCAGTAGATATCAAAGGAAAAGGAAATAAATAGTCGGAGAGAATATTTAGTTCAACAGTATGTCCTGTTTGGTGTACAGAACAACAATTTATGTAACAATTGTCGTTGGTAGCATCAATTCTAAGAAAGTTAAGTGATGCTCCATTTCTCTTCAAATAGTTGAGACTCAAGTATTAATGTTAGTCCTGTAGTTTATGGTTCTGGCACCATTCCACCGCTATCAGAAACGAGAAGAATGTCTTAAAACATACGTCGTCATCTAACGGTTGGGAGTCCTAACTTTGTACGGCTCATGGCACGTTTTCTGAAAGTAGAGCAATGGAAATGCCTCACCCACTTATTATCCAACGTAAATTGTAATCCTATGATGTTTGATATTTTCGGGCCAGCATGCAAAATGTATACATTAGCCAAAAGCAAAACGGGCTTCGAGTCATATTTATTACACATTATTTTAAACACATACAAAAGGATATACTTATAGCTGATTGGTCATTTTACTTCACTTATTTCTGATTTCTACTGAATCTCAAGATCTTTTCACTATTCTTCAGCCTTGGCTTGATGATTGCTCAATATTTTTTCATTCATTTTACAATGAAAATATAATAGAACTGGGACTTTTGAGTTTTTTTAGGAATGAGTTTTATTCAAATATTTTCGTTTGATAATTTGTGTAATTTCTGCAAAATCAAACGAAGGTGTGTATTTTTAATTATACCCTCAGTTCTTTAGTATCTACAATGGTTTTTATTTCTGTGTAGAAACATTTCATCGACAAAACATATATTTTCAAACTACGCCGTAGCCTGTCAGTTCGAACGTCATTTCTTCTTGCATGACCTTAGGTTAACTTCTTCTGAGAGTAACTCAAGCCTTCCTTATTGTTGACTGAAGTGGCTTTAAATTTCTATCAGAACATGCTGCATTCCCCTTGAAATAGAATTCCTGGATCATTCTCGTGATTGGTTGAAAATTTTGTTTCATTTGTATGAGAGCAACCCCCCTTCCTCTCTGGAGAGGGGAGGAGTCTCGATCCACCATAGAAAAATAAACCCTCCAAAACCCCCACATGCCAAATTTGGATGCAGGTGCTTGATTAATTCTCGAGTTGTTCACAAATTAGTGTTTCATTTGTATGGGAGCCCTCCCTTTCAAGCCAAAGAAAGTGCACCTTTTTCGGCCTCAAAAAACCCCTGCATACAAATTTTCATAACAGTTAGGAAAAATCTCATGTTTGGTTCAAATTTGTGTTTCATTTGTATGATAGCCCCTCCTTGCTAAAAATGAGGAGGCGGTCTCAAATCACCGTGGAAACATTTCTTGGCTTCAAAAACCTCCACATGCCAAATTTGGTTCCATTTTCTTGATTAGCTCTCGAATTGTGAAGAAATTGGTGTTTCATTTGTTTGGGAGCCCATCCCCCTTTCAGACGCGGGAGGAGTCTTGAACCATCATAAGAACTTTCTCCGGCCCCAATAACTCCTGTATACAAATTTTCATAACAGTAGGAATAATTCTCATGTTTGGTTGAATTTTGTATAAGAGATCGCCCCTCTCCCCCGCCCAACCCTCACAAAGGGGAAAGGGGTCGCAGACTGTCATAGAATAATTGCTTGTCTTCAAAAACCCCCACATGCAAAATTTGGTTCCATTTTCTTGATTAGCTTTCGAATTGTGCAGAAATTGGTGTTTCATTTGTTTGGGAGACCATCCCCCTTTCAGACGGAAGACGAGTCTCGAACCACCATAAGAACCTTTTCGGGTGTCAAAAACCCCTGCATAAAATTTTTCATAACAATAGGATGAGTTCTCATGTTTTGTTTAAATTTGTGTTTCACTTTTATGACACCCCCCCCCCCCCTACCAGAGAGAGGAGGGGTTTCGAACCACCGTAGAAACATTTCTGGCCTCCAGAATCCCCACATACCAAAATATTTTCCCATTTGCTTTCTTAGGTCTAGAGTTATGCTGAAATTTCAAATTCATTTGTATGACAACCCCTCTTCTAGGAGTGGGGAGGGATCTCAAACTACCATAGACACATTTTTCACCGCTAGAAAACCCTACATGCCAAATTTGGTTTCATTTGCTTGATTAGTTTTTGAGTTATGCAGAAACTTCTGTTTCATTGGTATTGGAGCACCCCCTCTTATACAGAGGAGAGGGGTCTCAAACTACCATAAAAGCAGTTTTTGCCTCCAAAAACTATCACATTCTGCATTTGGTTTCCTTTGCTTGATTAGTTCTCGGAATATGTAGAAATTTACAATTCATTCCCTATCATAAAAACCTTCCCAGTCCCCAAAAAACTCCTGTATACAAAATTTAACGCCGATCGGTTCAGTAGTTTTCGATTCTATAAGGTTCAAACAGACAGACAGACAGACGTAAATCGTGTATAGTTCTGGTACAATCCAGTACATTGCCGACAATATTGTTAGCAAAGCTGCTCTTGCTAGAACTTTCATGCAAGTTGCTGTTGTGTGTGGAATGAAGTACAATTCCACATGCTCTGATAATTACTTCACAATGAAAATTTAGTTTTTCTTTTCTGTGTATATATAAAACAAAAACTTTGCTCTTGGCTTTAATCAAGTCGATTCTATTGAGCATCAACAAATAAATAAACTTAATATTCAAAAACATTCTGTGAATCGATGACGTGTTATTGGGATAATTCCAAGTCTAATGGTATTACAAAATATGATTCTTGCGAACACGCAAGAACGAGCCATTCGAAATACACACAATACTGGAAATTATGCTGACTCATTTCGACAACACATTTAAACAGACTTATCTGATTTTATAAACAAAGAAAGAAAGTAATACATTAATTGTTATGTTATGTATTCTCCGTGCGAGGAGTAACGATTATGATGTAGAAGGAGATGTTCGCTCATCACCATGGGGCACCAAGAGTGAACAACAATGTTTTTGGCTAGAAATGAAGATGTGAAGAGAAAGTGTTGAAAGGTCCGTCAGAGTGCGGCAGGTAGGAAAATTAACAGATGTTTTTGAAAATTGAGCGAAAGGGCATGTATCCAGTGGTACTCGAACCATGGACGTCAATCTTTGCCTAACATCCCACTGCGGGGTAGGTTGTAGCGACGGAACAAGTCCGCCACTTCCGTGCGCATCAGTAAACAGAGTGCACACAATAGATCGCTAAGAATAAACTCATGCAAGCCACAGTGGTACATGTAGCGTCTATTCCTATGCGATCAATTTTGTGCACTCTGTTGAAGCTGGCGGACCTTGTTCCGTCGCTACAACCTCACCCCTGCAGTGGGATGTTAGGCAAAGATTGACGTCCATGGTTCGAGTACCACTGGATACATGCCCTTTCGCTCAATTTTCAAAAACATCTGTTAATTTTCCTACCTGCCGCACTCTGACGGACCTTTCAAAAACTTTCTCTTCACATCTTTCATTCTAGCCAAAAACATTGTTGTTCACTCTTGGTGTCCCATGGTGATGAGCGAACAAGAAAGTAAGTTTCCAAACGGTAAATTCTCGAAACTCTTGGCACTTTCACGCAAACTAGATCACCAACACAATGAATAACATTTCCTTAAAATGATGGTGGTGCTAGTTTCCGTTAGGGTGCTGAGAGTTTTTAAAACTTTGCGTTTGAAGCTTTCCTCCCCTCTTTGTTTACAAAATCAAATACGTCTTTTTTGAATTAGTTGCTGAGATTTGCTTGCCTTTGATTGTAACTATTCAAACTGAACACTGTATTAGGTCCAAAGTAACATTGGAAGACTCTCTTTGTCGACTTTCTCTACACTGAAAATTTATTTTCGTAAATTAGCTTTCACTCGTTTCGTAAACATGGATTTTGTACATAGAACCAATGTCTCGTAAATTGTATGAAACATTCATATTGCTTGTCATCTAACAAAATGATATCATTACACCTTTTTTTTTACAATGCACAAAATGAATTTCGTGAAGACCAGTCAATCGGTCGTACTCTTAAATGTTCGTGTTCCTGCTGGGATGATGGGAAGCATTAATTTGTCCCAAAATAGAAATGAAAGTGCTGTCGAAAGTTAGAACCACATGCACAATAATCAATTAACTTCTCACGAGTCAACATGGCCTAGTTAAATCAACCACGGACTCAATAACAGCTCTTCCTGAACATTCAGGATCCAATCCCATGTCATGAACAACTTCTCTTTTTTTTTCAATTATATTTCAAGCCGATTGAGTAGATCTGTCAGTCGAATAGATTTGTTAGTCCTACCTTCGATTTCGTAATAAATTAATTTTCAGTGTATGCGTTCCTATGGCTTTATAAAAAAAACATGTTCAAGCCTTTTCAACACACAGTACGGTAATATAAAGTGTAATAAAGGATCCAATACGTCAAAAACACCAGCAAATCGTTTAGAAAGAGAAAGTCGACAAAGCGAACCACTCAATGTTACTTAGGACCTAATGCATTGTTTAGCTTGTATTCATCTGAAAAAATACCAACATCTCAATGTAGCTGCATAGCTTGCTTCGACGTGTGACATATCAATCTACTATGCATGGGAAAAAAAAATCCTTGCCCAGATCCGTGAACTGCAGTCATGAATTCGAGAACAAACAAAAATACACCGTGAACTGAATCACGTAATCATGAACTAAATAACATTTAAAGGGAAAAATCCTGAAAACGTGAACTAGTTCACGGTTCGTTTTCATTTCCGGAAAAGCACCTACAACCAAATCCTAAATCCAAACCTAACCTTAACTGCTTCAAGCCAATAAATAAATTAAGCACTTTTCTCCGAATTTACACAATGCTCCCTTATCTTTAAATAGCAATTCAAGTCGCAGACAACGCTTTGATCGCTTCTTACTCTGCGCTCGTTTGAACATATGTTCAGATATGTGTTCGATTCGCTTCCAGCTGTGAACAATTTTCCACTTCATTTTCACTCCTTTTTGCATTCTTCGAATGTGTCTAGAGGGGGATTAGCAGGAAGCAGTGGAACGAGAAAACCCCAAGACGATTATCCCGCCTCCCCTACCCCGTTGTGGGCGAAACACAGCTGATGTCGATTTTCGTTCGCCCACGAGTGAACTCCCAATTCAGCAGGGCTTTGTGAGGATAAATGAAGTACATTTTTGCCCGAAACCTTTCGGAGGCTATATCCTTCCGCAGTCATGTGTGTTTACATATAGGATATCGTTTGAGGTTAGCTGTGTCGACGTATCCCTTTTCCAGTTGCGCATCATCTTCGTGACGTGCCGCACCCCTCCTACCGTATTTTACAATCTTACAAAGGAAAGGAAATCCTTTTAATGTATGCAAAAAGGAACTCACTCGATTCGCCTTCCTTTACGGTGGATTAATTTTCTACCCAGTAACTCGAAACGAGCCGTTTGCGTGATGTTTCAATTTGAGGCACGAAAGGATGTCATTCATCAAAGTGTAATTCCCTTAATTCCTGATAGAAATATTGATTTTCTGAGAATATAATCCCGTAAACGGGAGGAACTGAAACTTTTCCATTTTTTTTTCATCATAACCTTTCCGATTTTTCTTCTTTTTTTCAGATTCGAACCACGTGACAAGTTTCCGCAGCTTACAGCGAGCGTCAAAGGAAGCACTCTCGCATCGTCAACGTCCACCATGTCCACGCTGGTCGAAAGCGTGAGTGGTGTGAGTACGGGCACAGCAGATTGCGGCAACAATGCTCCTTTGGCAACCAACTTGACAGATCCCAACGACGCCTCCTTTGTTGGACTGTCGGACAATACCCCCACCAATAATGGGAACAATAATGGAAATAACTCCAAACTGCTGCACCAGCAGCAGCTCAACTTCAATTTTTGCACAATGACGAAAGATGGCGCCGTAGTCGTCGGTAGCAATCTATCATCATCACCGTCCACTTCGCGACTGAAACATGGTGGTGCTGCCGGAGGTGATAGTTCCACTTCGGCACCTCCCCACAATAAATCGGGACGCTTTCAGAACGAAGAAAACGATGGCAATTTCAGCAATCTACAACAACAACAACAACAACAACAACAACAACAGCACCAAACGTATCACCACCATAATCCGTTGGGGCACCCCTCGGCGCATCGTACCGTCAGTATCAGCACCACGGCCATTGTGTGTGGCGGCCGGGATGGCAGCAGGACACCGGTACCATCCGGTGTCGGTGCCGGAGGTGGTGGACCGGGACCAAGCGAATCGTCCAGGCAGCGGATGCGAACGTCAAGCATGCCGGTCGAGAATCGTAAGGTGAGTTTGCTGGCAATATGCACCAAGTAGTGAGACACATTTGAGGCGCTTTTTTTCCCTCTCTTTCATTTCAACGAGCACTCCAGTGCTCTAGCCTGTCAATGTTAAAAGCACTTTACCGCAGTGTTTGCCTCTTTTGGGGATAAGGTGTGGGTTGAGTCGGAGGCGAAGGATTCGGAGAACGTGCTCCTTGGTTGTAATTTCACCAGCAACCTGCATGTTTTCGGTTGTTAGTCGGGAGAAATGAACATTACCATTTGGGGAAATGTCATTTTGGAAAGGAGAAAATTGATACTTGGGAAGCGAAGCAAAAACTTCATCACAAATGACATGGAACCTGACTGCGTTACTGATTGCCTGAATGGGGCATTTACAAAGAGGCAACATCAGTTGGATGCGACTTGTGGCCTTGGCGGGCAAGGAAATGATGATTATATGTATAGGGTAATATATGAAGACAACCGAGGAGCAATAGGTATTTTGAAAAGTTGTGAAAACAAGAGATCGATATCATGAAATTCGAGTAGTATTTAAGTATGCGAGCACCGAAAAACAGCTAGCGGATTTGCTCACCAAACAAATCGATGCAGTAAGGTCTGTATCCGCAATAATCCGGACACCTCGAAACATGAATAAAACATAAATTTCGCATTATATTTCCGTCGTAGTTGTTTATTTCAGATTCATGGGATGTGTTTTAACAATTCGTGAAGACAAAACATAGTTATTCGGTATTTGCATAAAATTGTCGAACTTTGCGCCTAGCTCCGTCCATTAGAATTCGTTACAGAATCTTCAGAAATCGTAGAAGCCGTCTTTGTCCAAATTAGCTGGAAGTGTTTGATGTCTTTGATTCCTTGCTTCTTTCCAGAAAGCTTCCGCTTCATCAGAGCCCAATATCTCTCGATTGGTCGTAGTTCTGGGAAATTTGGCGGGTTTGAGGCTTTTGGTACAATGTTTACTTTATTTGCTTGGTACCACTCCACCACAGTTTTAGCATAGTGGCATGATGCCAAATCGGGCCAGAACAAAAGTTTTTCTTTGTGTCTTTTGATGAAGGGTAGCAATCGCTTCTGGAGACACTCTTTCTGATAGATCTCCTTGTTGATTGTGCCTGTAGTGACGAAAGATTTACTCTTTTTGTCACACGTGAAAATTGCTTGCCACACAAGGTAGTTTTTGGGAAATTTCGATGCCTTCTTCGTTCTGAAATGCTCAGCTGTAGCATTTCTGGCCATAGCAGAAAAAAAGCCAGCCCTGGAAGCTGCTTGAAATCCTCTAGGACATAAGTTTCATCGTCCATAACAACGCATGAAAACTTCGTCAAATATTCGCAGTACAAACGCCGAGCCCGTGATGTTGTTGGCAAGTTCTGTTTGTTGTTGCGATTTGGAACTGTTTTTACTTTATACGACTTAAGTCTCAAACGTTGTTTTGATTTTTGGACAAAACCAGGCGACATCCCTATTTTACGAGCCACCGTTCGAATGGAGGGATTTGGGTTTTTCGTTAATATTCTTTTCACCTTTCGGTCCATGACTGGATCAGCGCGTCCAATGTTTTTGTCACTTCTCGGTTTCCTCTCAACCGTCAAACGTTCCGAAAATAATTTGAACACATCGTGAACAGTGGATTTAGGCAAATTCAATGTTTATGCTAGGTTCCGTATTGACAAGTCAGGATTTGCCGTACGCCCGTACAAAATTCGCTCGCGCACTTGTTTTTCTTTCGTCGCCATCTTGAATACTAAGCATGAAATGTAAACATCAATCATAGTCTTTTTCATAATAGACTCTCAGGTATACCACAGTGAAATTTTTCATTCCTACGTGCAATATTTCAAAAGTTACAATGATTTGAAGGGGTCGGATTAATGCGGAAACAGATTTTACATCTTAAGAAGCTGTGCCAAGGTGAGCAAAAATTGATCCATGAAATTTTAGGCAGCGCAGGAGTCCTGAAAAATAGCTAAGGGAAGGTCCATTAATTATGTCACGCAGTAAGGGGGGAGGGGGGGTTTGGGAAATCTTCCATATAAAATTTAAAGGCCCATACAAAATACGTGACAAGGGGGGGGGGGGATTTATAAAAAGTCACTTTTTGTGTGACATAATTAATGGACGTTTCCTTACCTTATGGGAAAAAATGCTAGGAATGGTGTTGGTCTCATTTAGGGGTGACCACAGTAAGTGTTCCATTTTGCCCATTTGTCCCCTCATTTTGGATGTAAACTAGAATTATTACCCAAAAACTAAACTTGGTGCTACTTTATTGAACCCAAATACATTGTAAATTTGCAGAAAAAGCCGAAGAACTGAATGGAACATTTTTTACTTTGATCGGATGCCAAGAAGTGGTCCATTTTACCCGATTTCCCCTCATACATGCATAAACTAATATGTGGTTCGGAAAATTGGCACCAGTAATATTACTCTCACTTGCACTGTACTTACGTAAAAACGTCCGTAAAATCGAACGGAGATGGTTTCGTGTAGTGTTGACCTCAGGAAAGAGTCCATTTTTCACCCGATTTCCCCTCAAACATGAAAAAAAACCTTATATTCCATCCGGTTTAAAAGATCATTAAACATTAGATTTATTTGAAAATTTTCCATCTTATCAACTTCACCATACAACAACTTTCTGGATTTGTTGCATGATCAGATCCAAAGATGTCGCATTTGGAAACAAACTCCAAGTTTAATGTTTGAAAATTGGAAATATTTCTTCTAACCAACAAGCAATCCAAGGAGTGGACAGCAATTTCTGCTAGAACCAATGATGTGAAGAGAAGGTATTGAAAGTATTGATAAGAGCACGGCAGGTTGTGAAATTGAATAGAAGTTGTTGAAATTGAGCGTTGGCATGTTTACAACACGTTACCGGTTTTCTTTCTGAGGTTGTTAAAATAAATGAGGACGAGAGAAACATAACCGTGTTGACATTAGTAGTTGTGTCTTAAAAATATCTCTAAGTGAAAATTGATTCCTGTCACATATAGCCTTTGGAAAGTGTAAAACAGAAAATTCACATCGCTAGAACTGCTTTGTGGCATTCGCGGTATATGAGCATGATCAAGCCTGCACTCTTTTGCCTGTCAAGAGAGTTCTTTTCCTCCTTGCCTTCCACACATTGTGGTAGCTAGGCAAAAGATTGTCAGATGCCGCCTTTCAAACATGCCCCATGCGCAATTTCAACTACATCTATTCAATTTCACAACCCTCCGTACTCTTACGGACCTATCAATACTTTCTCTTCACATCTTTGGCTCTAGCAGAAATTGCTGTACACTCCTAGGGTTGCATGTTGGTAAGAAGCATGTTTCCATTTTTCAAACATTATAATTGATTACGTGCTTCATGCAACAACAAAAATATGATTAGTTAAATGTAAACTCCAAGTGCTTATCCAAAAATCGATCTGCCAGATATTATTACGTAAATATGATACAGCTGTCAGTCGGCTGTAGACGTTCATGTTATAGGGGTGCACAGGCGAAATCTTGCTATCAGTCCCATTTCGCCCATTTCTCCCCTCATTTTGGATGCAAACAACACAAAAAAAAAAAATAACAATAACAAACGTTTAATTCCAAGCCAAAGGAGGCGTAAACGATGGAATTATTTGAAATCTTTCATGCGCCATACAACAATGCTTGCAATCTTTCATACAACATGCTAGATTCAGGCGTTAGGCGATGTACATTTAATCAAATATCCCATTATTTTCTAAACTTCTATGCTACTTCATGTTTGCCAAATTTACCATTTTCTACTTTATAGATCAGGTTTATCAATTTAGCATATACAATTAACGTTTTAATTATGGTTCATTTGCCGATGATCGCAATGATCAAATCGAAAGATGATCTTTCCGATTTTTCTTATAATCATAAAATAAATTTAAAAAAATCGAAAATCGACATTCCCCCTTGTATTCGGATTGTTTCGGAATGGCCAATATGGTCACTGATACATTTCAAGGTTAGAAGTAGACTATTCATGAAAAATCATGCAGCGGTCGGCTGGGATCGCTACGACCGCGATCTGTCGGAAGGTCGTCGGCAATCCACGAAACGCGAAGTTCTACTGGTCCTTATGACAATATTCGACCCTCTTCGTCTCATCGCTCCTTTCCTAATGTTCCTCAAGATCCTGCTGCAAGAAATCTGGCGTAGCGGTATCCAGTGGGATGACAAGATTGATCACAACGCCTTCGTTGAATGGTGTAGCTGGTTCCGAGTCCTGCTTCAAGTTGAACTAGTCAAAGTACTTTGATGTTATTGTACTCAGCAACCGGTATGGCAGCCGCATGCTACTTGCGAATCGAACGGAATAAAGATGTCTGGTGCTGTTTAGTTGCCGCCAAAACAAGAGTTGCTCCTTTGAGATATCACTCGATTCCAAGACTCGAGCTCATGGCAGCAGTTTCTGGTACAAGGCTTTTTCGAACGGTTCTGTCCATCAACACAAGCAAGCGGATTTACCACACAGACCCCCGAGATGTCATTTGCTGATTGTATTCAGACCATCGTCGTTAAACACCGTTCCACAGTGGGAAAAATGAAACCAAATTCCCAAGTAAGAGAAGCCGCTGGTTTTTGGATCAAACCAATTGCATTTATGAAGAAAAATGGGCTAATAAATCGATTGGCGCAGGTTCCGTGTTGTGTAGAGCACGGTAAGTGGCTCGTTTTGCCCCAATTTGCCCTAAATTGATGGTTTTTCTCCATTCTGCTCATATAGTTCCACTTCCGCAATTTATTTTGAGTGAAAATGCATATCGTTTACACATATCATATTAAGAAACTTTACAGAGATAAATTCATGCCGTGTCTGGCCCGTTTTACCCAAATTCTATCCTTTTGTTTGATTTTTCTTGTTACTTTCCGAACAGCAGCAATCGTCACAAATTATTTTCGCTAGAAAAGTACAAACCCCACAGGATATCTGCATAGAAGTAATTTGGAGTGACTTTGCGTGTTTTTGGATCTTGCAGATAGCCCGTTTTGCCCCAATATCCCTTCAGTTGATGGTTTTTTTTCATGCTGCCCATATAGTTGCAATCTTCGCAATATATTTTGAGCCAAAATGCATACATTTTACACATATCACATTTAGAAACGTAACAGGGATAATTTCATTTTGTGTCTGACCCGTTTTACCCCAATTCAATTAATATAATCTATCACCGAAGAGAACGAATTTGAACTTGTGACATGCCGTGACGCGCGAAACCGACGCGAATGCGTTCGTTGCCTGCCGAATCAGTAAGATCTTGGAATCAACGGAACAGAATCAGTGGCGCTGGGTCCCGACGAAGCTAAATGTTGCAAATGATGGCACCAAGTGGGAGAAGTTTCCTGACATGACTCCAGAATCAAGATTCGTTCATTGGACCAAACTTTTTACGACAACCAGAAGAAACATGGCCGTGCCAAATAGCAAAAGTTAGCAAAACAGATACAGAACTTCGTCCGTGTCTGCTCACTCACTTCACCTTGCCAGACCCAGCGATCAAAGTCTCCAGCTGGCAACGGATGTTAAAGGTTTGCTTCACTTGTACACCGGTTCGTTATAAACTGTCTAGAAGATTCAGAAGAAGCCGATTACAGGTGGTGCCCCTTTCGTGGAGGAAACACAGATCACCGAGCGCTACGTAATACGTCAAGCTCAACGTGAAGCCTACTCGGACGAGACAGCTATTCTGTTCAAATCGACGAACCAATCGATGAAACCCATTCCCAAGACCAGTTCATTGTTCAAGTTGGCTCATTTTTTTAATGCAAACGTTATGTGCCTCAAGAATTAACTGTGTCCTTTTCCAGTTAAATGTGGACTTTTATTAACGTAGGACTACGTTTCTCTTTTCTATACCGGGTGTCATTTCAAAATTTTGAAAAATTATAGCGTTACGCAAAAGTGAAAGGTTTTTGAACGCTTATAAATGTTAATGCTAGAGTTATTTAAGGTTGGACCTCATTTATGAATCATTACAAACTGGGCACGTGCCTAAAGTGAGAAAAAAAAGTTGATTGTCCCGATTCAAAAGGTTGCTGGAAAGATTAAAGCCTAAGAGTTTCGTCCTATCAAAGTGCTGCACACATTACAGGGTGTCTGCAAATTATCCGTACAAGCTTTGTCGGCATGCCTCAACACAACCAAGCGAATAAAACTAAGCATACCTAAATGGTTTAACACCTTAACCCATTAACTTTATACGCAGTAAGTTAGGTACAGTTGTGATTTCTAATTCATTTAAAGTGAAGCCGAATGAATTGCGCGCAGGTGTAATTTAACTTTTTCGAAAAGGAAAAACTGTTTCAGTGATTGCAAAGACCCTGAATATGGCAAAATCTGCAGTGAGTGACGCAATAGAACGATATCAACAGCTTCGAACGCTAGATGACCGTGTACCCGAGCAAAGGATTATACCAAATTGATAACAAGTTCTAATACCAAGTTATCATTTTTGATCACTGAATATGTTATCATTCAGGCTGAATAAACAGCCAAAATAACAGAATGAATAACAAAAAAATACTCGTAGAGTATCATAATAATAACTTATTTTGTTATCACTGTGAACAACTTGATAACAAATCCTGTATTGTAAGCAAATTTATTGAAATAGTAACAAATTATGTTATTAATTTGAAATCAAATTCTCATGCTAACAACTGAAAAAAATATTTTGATTAGAAGCAAAATTTCTTGTTCAAATATGCTGGATATATTTATAGCTTTACTATTCAACTTATAACGTTCATAAAAAATAGTGTGTTCAAAATGATAACATATGATAACAAAATTTGCCAATGGTGATAACTAAATTTGTTATGCGATAACAGCGGAAATCGAAACGATAACTGAGATAACAGAACTTGTTACATATATGATATCAGCTTGTTATATTCCTTTGCTAGGGTAGGGAGAGGAAAAAAGCGCTCCGTTCGAACTCAACAAGTGCTTGAGATTATCCGGCGACGAAACAACCGAAATTCTTCGATTTCCATCCGAAAAGGGGCGAAATCACTGCAAATTTCAAAATCTTCCGTTGGAGCCAAAGTTCACGACGGTTTGAAGCTTCAGTCAAATAAACTATGCAAGAATCACTACTTGGTGTCAGTCCCGGTTGAGAAAAGTTAAGATTCTCCTGAACCACTCATCCGAGGGCCGCTATCGGTCAGTGCTGTTCACCGATGAAAAAGTTTTCACAATTGAGCAGCATCACAACCACCAAAGTGACCGGCAGCTGCTTCCTGCTGCTTCCAAAAATCGTGGAAGTATTTCAAGGAGACATTATCCCGCTTCTGTCATGGTTTGGCCCTCGTTCCGGCAAGTCCCCTTTGATCTTCATTGATAAGGGGGTGAAAGTCTTGGTCATCGCAGCATTTCGGCTCGTTTATCAAAAAAGGCTATTAGTTAGCTTTTTAACGAAAGATGAATGGTCTTCTAACTCACCGGATTTGAATCCGATGGACTATTCGGTATGATCCATCTTGGAGACTTCAGTACACCACATAAATCACTAGAACATCTAAAATCGTCTCTTTTGAAGGTCTGGGAGCAAATGTCTGTCGAAGAACTCACGGCCATTGTGGATACCCAAGTAACAATTTTGGTTTTATAAGGGTTCTGAAGAGCATGAATTAGACTTCAAGAATGCTATAAAACCATGATAAAACCAGCAATGTTCCTTGGGTAACTTCGCGAAACGTTTGAAGGCGTGCATCTTAGCACGAGGCGGCCATTTTGAAATGAACAAATAAAACTTGTAGTTTGCTAACTGTTCAGGATCAGGAGGCAAGAATGACTTTCACACTGGGCTTGACGTTCGTACCTGCCGGGAGTGAAGGACCAAAAATGTTCAGGATCAGGAGGGATTCAGGGGAGGGATCAAAAAGGGATTTTCCCACTGGGGTGACGTTTTGATTAGGATTTTTTTTTGGAAATACATCCGGATATAACAACGGTTATTGGGGTAATGAAAGTTGTTTCACTTCGTTGGGTTCTATGGGTTACTTGATCTCAACACTAACATATTCCTATAACAAGCAATATACACCCAGTAGCAAAAAAAAAGCCGAGCAAAATTTTGCTTCCAAAAGTTTCTGTTACTTAGTCAATTATCAATATTTTTGATTGAAAATTTAACAACATTATAAACAATGTATAGACCTTATGTGATCAACTTTTCAGGTTGATAAAATTTATAAATTTGAAGTTATCATAACATATGTGAGAAAAGTCATTTTTGTCATTTTCAACTGTAGTGCAAACCACTTTATGGAAATAGTTCAAATTTTGTCCACATTATTTTATGTGGTTTTTTAAGCTATGGAATTTTTTTTAATTTTTTGCTACCTAAATTTTTCACAGAAAATCGGATTTTTGAAATTGCTTTGTCCAAAAATGACATTTTTACATATGATACGATAACTTCAAATTTATAAATTTTATCAACCTGAAAGTTTGGTCACATAAGGTCTATACATTGTTTATAATGTTGTTAAATTTTCAATCAAAAATATTGATAATTGACTAAGTTACAGGACGTTGAACATTGAGTTTTTTGCAAACACAATTTAGCTCGGCTTTTTTTTGCTACTGAGTGTATATTGATTTTTTAATCCAACAATAAGAGAATTTTAACACCATTTATTTTGTTGTACGGATAATATTCGGACACCCTGTAGAGAAGATTTTAAAACTTTTTGTGAAAGACCAGTTGCTGGAATATTAAAATAGTAATTCTTTGTTGATACCGGAAAAAATCTGGCTACCGGAAAGGCCATTATTGTAAAACCGCGTTGAATTCAGTATTAGCAAAATGGAAAGATAACTTAGAGAGTAAAAATACGATTGTTGGTGTTTTTTTATCTGAAAGGCGCTTTTGAAACAATTTCTAGGCCCTTGTTGTTGAAAACAATATGTAAAACGCTTTGGAATTTTGAGTACTGCATACAGATGGTTTGAAAGCTGTTTGTCTGGCAGAACTCAACGGACTGTTTTTAATGATTCTGTTTCCAGTCCCGTGGGGGAATGATATTGGAGTGCCTCAGGGAAATGTATTAGGGCCCCTTTTATTATGTATATTAATGACATACGACGTATTTTATGATTTTGTGAAATTAATCTGTTTACGATGACACAGTGTTATTCATTGCAGCTAAAGATTTAAATGGAACCGTTTCCCAAACCAGGAGATTAAAATCTTGGCGTGTTATTGATGCCAAGCTAAAGTTCAACGCTCACATTGACAATGTCATCAAGAAAATGACAGCTCTTCCCAAAAATGCAGGATCGCTTTATTTTTACATTTACATTTCGAGTCGTATCGATAAAGTAGATCTGTTTGCTATCATTTTGCAACCACCAAAGACGTTTCTTTTTAACTAATATTTGTACCTCTTTGTACAATGCACGAACATTCTTTCTGTGTACACAAATGCTTCGTGCCTAATTACAAAGGAAGCTTCATAAAAAGTACTAATCAGTTTAGTTGCAGGAAACAACGAATAGATTCGTTAGTTCTACCATCGATTTCGTACTATGAACTAAAATTAATTTTCATTGATGTTACACGTTTTCATTGTTTCCTTCGTGAAGTCTTTGCATCGGATTTTATATTATTTTCTACTCTTTCATATGCTGATGATTTTTCTGCATCAAGTGCTTTACAAATATCTACGTATTTATCTAATTTTTGTAAACTGTTTATTTGTTTTTGTATGCATTGTGAGCTTTTCGTTTCTTGTTTTTAGGATTTTTTATTACAAGTGTATACAATAGCGGTTGATCATAGTTTATTACTATTTCTTCTTTCTTTTTGGAACGTCAATAATTGCATTAGGTTGTTAAAAAATAGGTCGTCTGTCTTGTTCATGTATTTTTCATTTTTTTTAAGATTTTGCCAATCTGTATTTGTTTGTTTTCAGTTTCAGCTAAGTTAATGTTTTCGAAATCGTAAACAAGGTCGAAATCAGTATCCTCTGACAAAACGTTGTCTATGAGAACCTGAGCATAATTAATATTCGATAGCAGTATGAAATTTTTCATTCTTCCGTAGTGGATCTGAAGCTTCATCAATACTAAAAGCTTCAGTACAGTTAGTAAAAACAAAAATCTTAATAGCAGTTAAGCTATTAACTTACAATCAGTTGGCTTATTTTATCAAAAATAAATTGTTAAGTTTTATTTTCACCTGCAATTGAAGGCAGTAAAGATGTGTTATCATTATCGTGAATAAAATCAACTGTTCTCTGGTTGAAATCTTCATAAATGTAAACTTTGGATTGAGGCTCCAACAATTTGAACTTTAGACTCCGTGATGATTAAAAATTTGTCATATGAAGTTTTTTTAGCAGTATGTGGAGGAAAGTCATTTATCATAACTTTTACCCACACGTCTTCAAATAATTGATGTTTTTCACTAGCGATTATTTCTGCTTAAAATATGACCATACTCATCTTGCACTCCTTGCTGTATAACCGATCAATACACTTTAGTTCTGTTAAAACACTGTTTCGTTACTTCGGAGTCCCGGTCTGTACCTCAAGAATTCTTTTTTTCAGTTAAATGTGGACTTTTTTATCATACCAGTTTTCATGCATCTAACAAAGTAGAAGTAATTTTTGTTCTTTTATGAACTGTAAAAACTGTAAAAACAATATTACATTAATCATTTATATATAAAACTTTAATCATAGCATCAAAACTTTTATATTGCAAGTTGAAACCCGAAAAACACATTGATAGGCTTTTATTTATGCCGGTCACTTCATATCAAAGACGAAAATATGGCTATGTTAAGTTGATTAGATTGAGCCTGTGCAAATAAATAAACCCAATGAAAAAAACAGCTTTCAATATTTTCAATGTGAGCCACTACTAATAGACTCATTATTTATTAAATCGTTGGATAGTACATTTCTTAGAATTTTTTATTACACTTTAATGAATCCACTTAATTCGACCTCCAGTCTAATCGAAACGAATGAAGCTTCCAATAACCAATTACACTTTTATGATTACAGTGAACTAATTCAAAGCCACTTTCTCCGGGAATTCTAGCTCACAGACAGTGCATCGCGTATTTTGCTTCAAAACTTCTCTATCTAGCTCAACTTGGCAAAATATTCAACAATACCACCTCCCTGCATGGTCCGAAAAAGCGATGAAATGTTTCCCCTAATTATACTTTGCCGGATTGAGGATTCAAAAGGGATCGAGATCATGCTAGAATGAACGAAACTACATAAGCTAAGCTTATCAAAAAAACAAACGTTATGAGAAAAGTTTTCCCTCTACCGTATGTAGAGAATGGAGAACAGATGGTTTCCGTGAATAGGGTAACATAACCAGTTTTTTGTCTCACAACATTTCATACTAGTCTACATGTTCCACCGAACCACAAGGACTTGGGAGAATTTATCACCTTCAGGACCAAGCAATGTTTCAAATTCATTAAACTGTTGATACAAAACTCGCTTAATTGCCCTGAATAGATCCTTTCTCACCGCTCGCTGCTACACATATTATTAATTGATGCTGTATAAGTCTATAATTACGTCCCCAAAGTTTTCGTCGGATTCATCGCGTGCAGGCTTTGCCTCACCAGTAATAAAGTTTGAGCAGCAGTTCGGGAGCTTAATGGAAGACAATTCCGTGCGCACCCGCGGTAACATGTAATTGAACGCCACCGAGGGAACTCGTGATGAAGTCATTTTTCACTCAGAGAGCCACCGAAAGTCGTAAAGGAAGCGAAGTGCTACACACTCTGCTTTGTCAGCGGAATTATAGTCTGACCGATCCTCCCCCCCAAACACTACATCTAGTCGGATTCTTTTGTCCCACTGGTAAGAATAAAGCTTTGTTCCGGCTGATGGTTCGATTGCCCACGTTCGCGTTCTGAACGATGACGACGTCGACAAAGCAAGGAAAATATAAATCATTCATCCTTTTGCGTTCGTTCTGTGCGGCTAAACCGTGAAGTTGGACTTGTTCTTTCTTAGCATTTCAAGCTTATTGCTTTCACAATTAGCTTATTGCTTGCTCTCAACTTAGTGTATCGATTGCACTTCCACAGACATTAATTGAACAATGTATTTTCTATTGTGAATGAATGCTCTCTGCTCAGGGAAGTCGATAAAGTGTCCAACCCGAAAGATGTCCTCGACCGAACTCGAACTCGCCGCCTCCGGGTAATACCGTTCCTTTACCGACTATGGTATCTGAGGCCACGGAGTAGGGTTGGACTTCATGCGAATTCCGCTCCGACTGCACATTTTTCACGGATTCAGGAAATGTTCATTCACATTTGATTGGACAAATGGAAGCTTAGTCGTACTTTGGTCCACAGATCTATTCGTTCAGTTATATCAGGATTGTGTATAGCTCGATTTTTTTTCGTTCTGACGTTTAACGTTGCTTGTCACACATCATAGGAGTATTCGTACTAATCCACAGATTTATTGGTTGGTTCAAGAAGCTCGTAATTCACGGAACAATCAACTTTGAATTATGTTCCATTTTGCTGATAAATGTGACATATCAATCACACGTAGACGAAAATCTAAGAAGCCTATGATAAGTTTAGTTGATTGATACACAAAAGCGCTTAGAACTGTTCCTTTCTCTGAACCAAATACATGTTAATCTAATCAAGTATTTAATTAATTGAAATGCGTAACAATTTGGCAATGAAGAAGAATCGACTCGCTTCAACAAGCACCAGATTGGAGCTCTTTCACGATGTCCAACCAGGGTTACAAAGAAGCAAACAAACAGAACAACAAATTTTACTACCCAACCGAACCCGACAAGTCAACCATCAAGGAAGTGAGAAAATCAAGGAATTGATGGAATGCTGTGGACTATTCAAGTAATCAACACAAATCACAACGATTATGATGTATCATGCTGCTTCAGGGCAACGACTCGTAGCAATCGAGCAATCGAGCAAATCATAACGGGTGGCAACTAAAATTTTGAAATTTCTTTCTCAAGCTATCAAAAAAAAAACAAACATACATAGAGGAGATTTGATTTATTGCATCTAAAGATGCATTGTCCATTATTGAAAAAAATTGTAAACATTGGAAAACGGTCCGTAATCGGCTGTTCGGTGAAGCTTACGTTTGAGGTTGGAACAGGAGCGTTATACGGCCTTCGTGTCAACTTTTCGAATGCATCTCCTGGTTTTACCAATAAACTGTTTGTAATTTTTGGCTCTCTATTTTTTTTATACAATAAGGACCTCAAAACCTAGGAGAAATCTTCGATAAAGCGTCAATGAGGTGGACTTGTTCGGTTGTAGTTTTTGGTTTTTTTTTTTAATTTAAGCACTACCGTCAATTGATACGAACTTTCGTAGTATATCCCTGTTTTCATTGAGCAAGCTGACCACCATTTGTTAGGTGATCAGCTGCTTGCCATATTCCCAATCAGCTATGATTTGGTTTATAAACCCAATCACCTTACCAGGATTGGCAGACCAAAGCTCATTGATCTGTAAACAAGCACTACCAAGAAATTTTATACAATGCACTACAGCTGCAAAGCAGATGCTACGATGTTTCGATTTCTAGGTTACAGAAGCGGCATATACGCTGTATCACTCTGAACCCGGCCAACCCAACAAACAATTACGCATTAGGTAAACATCATTATGTCGATTTAATTCAGCATCGTATTGAATAATCTCTGAACTAATTTTATTCACAGTTTTTGTGCAGGCAATAATCACACAAATTTGGAAAAGTTATTAAGCTGTCGCCAATTGCTTTTGGACACTGCCAATTGCATATGTTTAAGAAGCAAGTTTGCAGCTGAAGTCCATTTCATCTAAACAACTGCTGTTTATGATCTGCACAGAACTTGAGGGTTATCCCGAGAGTCGAGGTGACTTTTGTTTAGATAAGCTATTGTTCTTAGAATACTATATTCTTTCCTTGTTAATCAAAAGTCATGATCAAATTTTTCTTCAACATCATTAAGTATTTCGAAAATGCTTTAGTGACTTTTATAAAACGTTTGTTTCACTTTTTCTCAAATTTTCTTAAAACTTTCTTTTTTTTTGTATGATTTTCCATACGATACAGACATATTTATTTGGATTACAAATTGTGCATATTTAATTTGATATTATTATTTGTTACATGAATATTAATAGAAACATTATGTAACATTTATTTATTTAAAATTTATAGTAATTTGAACCTTAAAGCATCTTATCCTCAACTACCTTACATACCGACTGCGCTATTCTAGAATTGAATGTAGTATAAACAAGTCGTCTATATAAGCTCAATAATATATATTGATTTGTAGCAGAATTGATCCTCTAATTGAGCTACATTGATATTTTATTTATAGTGTTGCCTGTGAAAAGCAATAGCAGTGTTCAATCATACCTTCTAAGTTTCGTTATTAATTGTCTGCATTAGCAAGCTATACACAAGCTTTGATATTTACTGCTCCGGTTAACTACAGGCGTTACTGACAAAGGCTTGTTGAACAAAATACGATAAGAAGATGTGACAATGTTTTCTGATGTTTTTTGGTAACGTTGTGCTGTTTTCTATGTGGATGGGCAATGTAGAAAAAGTTAATTTTGAATTGTTGTGGCGCAATCATGAACAATATCGTTTTTCGTATTGGTATATTGATTATCTTAAAGGCTTGCCCGCAATAGATACGTTTGCGTTCCGGTGACGTAAATTTGAAAGAAAAAAGCTATTTGTAAACTGTCAAATCTACGCAAACGAATCGTCTCAATTGTGGGCCAGCCATAACTATTTCATTTTGTTTGATCAAGAACCATGAGTTTTCAACTGCATCATTCAGCATTATTACTTGCACATTCTTACCATATTTAGATACAGATGGTACAACATTCGTGGTTTCAGTTTCGTTTTCGAAAGTTTTTTTTTCAGTAGCACCTTGCTCCAAGCAGCTGACTTTAATTTTATTTATAAAATCAGGTCAATACTTTTGCACCGGCACCAAGAATGAAAAACTCATAAACTAAAACATAGGAATTAACTGAATAAAGGGCGATACGGTCAAAATTTGGTCAATATCAACTTGACGTATTTCTTTCAATTTTGCATTTAAAAAAAATGAACACCTCTCATTTTGAAGGTGTGTGTGTAGAATGTTGCTCCTATTTTGATTTTGGAATTCACTCTTCAGTTGTCAAAATGCCGTCCAAGCAAGAAGAGCAGCGTATCAAAATTTTGCTCACGCATCGCGAAAATCCGAGCTACTCGCACGCAAAGTTGGCAAAATCGCTAAAAGCTGCCAAATCAACCGTTACAAATGTAATTAAAGTGTTTAGGGAACGTTTGTCGACAGCCAGGAAGTCTGGATCGGTGGGAAATCGAAAACCGGAAGCCGCTGAGACGACAAAGAGAGTTGCCGGTAGTTTCCAGCGAAACCCTAACCTATCTCTCCGAGATGCCGCAAATAAGCTGGGTGTATCGTCTACAACCGTGCATCGAGCCAAAAAACGAGCCGGACTATCGACTTACAAGAAGGTAGTGACTCCAAATCGCGATGATAAACAAAATACGACGGCCAAAGCGCGATCCCGGAGGCTGTACACGACGATGCTGACGAAGTTTGACTGCGTGGTAATGGACGACGAAACCTACCTCAAAGCCGACTACAAGCAGCTTCCGGGACAGAAGTTTTATACGGCAAAAAGAAGGGGAAAGGTAACAGATATTTTCAAGCACACGAAACTGTCAAAGTTCGCAAAGAAATGTCTGGTTTGGCAAGCCATCTGTACCTGTGGCTTGAAAAGCAGCATTTTCATAGCTTCCGAGACGGTCAACCAAGAAATTTACGTGAAAGAGTGTTTGAATAAACGTCTGCTGCCTTTCCTGAAGAAACACGGTTGTTCCGTACTGTTTTGGCCGGATTTGGCATCTTGCCATTACGGTAAAAAGGCAATGGAGTGGTACGCCGCCAACAACGTGCAGGTGGTTCCCAAGGACAAGACCCTCCCAACACGCCAGAGCTCCGCCCAATTGAGAAATACTGGGCTATTGTCAAGCGGAACCTAAAGAAGACCAAAAAAACTGCTAAGGACGAGCAGCAGTTCAAGGCAAACTGGCTTTCTGCGGCGAAGAAGGTGGACAAGGTGGCTGTACAAAATCTGATGGCAGGGGTCAAGCGTAAGGCCCGGCAATTCGGATTTGGAAAAGCGAAAGCCTAACTGAATATTTTTCCTGAATTTTATACTAATTGAACTTGAAAAAGAAATTTAATTTGATTTTTTAAATAAACGATTTCACCGATTTACACGCGTTTTCCCTTGACCAAATTTTGACCGTATCACCCTTTACAATGAATGTAGCATTTTTATCCAGCATAACTTTAAATTAAAGAAAATATATTAATCAACCAAAATTCCGAACACTTCAGAGGCTTTTATACGGCATTTAAACGACTTTAATTTTAATTAAAGTTTATTTAGCAAAATATTGGTTTGAACCGCAGCTATTATTGAACTAAATAATAGGTTAAATTGGCAAAGCTGGTAAAAGACGTTGCATTAGAGGCATAAACTGTATTTCAACTAATATCAAAGTGGTCGAATAAAAGTCAATTCAGACATCTGTACAAAGCTTTTGCTTTATTTTTATTCAGCTCATAACTGGACCAGTTGAATTGTGATCTACAGAACAGCTTTTATTCAATTTAATGTCAGATTTTATTAGCTAGGCAATATAAGCGATGTTTCAACGGATTTATATATTGTTACTCAACTCTTTGTTGGACTGTGTAAATTTAGTTACACATAAATACTAAAATGGTTTTTTCTAAGCAGGTTGTTCAACCAAAATGTAACACTTGCATTAATGTTAATATTTCAACTGAAAATATCGTTATTCAGCTTACATTTCAGCCAGATTTTTTATTCAGCTACGAAAATCATAGCTCAGCTTCAATACAGCATGTATGCTTATTTACTGTTTTCGTTTGTTTGGAGGAAATGTTCTTCAAATAATATCTGCTCGGCCAGAGAGCTCTCTTATTGATCTCTAAGAGCTTTTTGGTTTTATTTGCGTTTGAAATTTTAAATCTTTTGGAAAGCCTGGTTATCTGGTTATCCCATTTCGTTCTTCTCAGCATATAATTTCCATTTTATCCTACAGCTTGATATACCGCAGAATGGCTCTGTCAGTCAGTCAGTCAGTCAGTCAGTCAGTCAGTCTGGGTAGATTGGCCACACGGAGAAGTCAGTTTTTGTCAGATCACGGCTGCTTCAAAAAGTACCTGAACAGGTTCTGACATGTCAGATCACCGCTCTGCTCAGTGTGCAGAGACGTAGAGGAAACGCCGGAAAATGTCATTTTCGAGGGTCCACGTTTCGATACGGAGCGCAGAAAAATGAAGACTATTAGCGGTGAAGACATCAATGTAGACAAGATATGTTGTGAAGAAAGCATATGGAACGAGAGGAAAACAGCGGTGATGGAGATAATGTCGATTCTCCAACGGAAATAGAGAGCACAACAAACAAGCGACCGACAAGACAATTCATACCATATTGAAAGTCATATGTATTTATTATTAAGTGATTAAAGATACGTATTTACGTACACCATCCCATGTTAAGGTATTTTTTACAAAACTAGGACTATTCAGGAAGCGATATACAAAGTATATGTCATTTCAGGACTAATAAATTGAAGAAAATATATATTATATACGAGTGCCACAGTACTTTTGTCTGATATAAATATGAACATAATTATATAAACAAATAACGCAAATACAGGGAAATGAGAGGGACCATCATGGCACCCGATTGAAGCACTCTGGATGGGGAGAGTGGGAATGCCAACTCCCCATTGCTAACAGTTTGTGAATAAAGCGCGGGCTCTTCTCCCCGCCTATTGAGCCATCCTCATGTTAGATGGCTCGTTCTTTTCAATACACAGAGTCTTTCGATTGTTTGTTTGTTTTAGTGCTGTCTTGCTCACTCCTATTGAAAGTCATAGACGCACAGCTAAACCAACAATCAATATACAACTAGCGATTTGAAATTGGTTCACTGTTGTAGAACCCCTTGGTCCGAAGTACACCTTGCTATACATATATGCGCCTTTGTTTTGATTCGCTGTGTTATTTTGACAGAATGTTAGAGAGTGTGTTCGTGTGAGTTCATTATTAGGGGCGCATTATTAAGCTTGTGACCGATGTGCTAGTACTGACTGAGCCAAGAAAAAAACCGTATTTGTTCAGGACCTACTGGTCCTAGAGTGAGTCTATGGCTAAGCGGCCTGGCTTCGGAACGTGCATTTCGTTCAAAGTGATCGTATCCCATACAAAATTTGAATGGCATACTACCACGTAGAAAAGAGGTCCGATTTACAGCCAGCGGTTTATTCCAAGTGACTGTGCACATTGCCTTTTTTGTCTTTGTCTATCCTATTGTATTGTTGATTCAATAGTGCTGCTGTTCTATTCACTCCCACATACGAAAACACGGCACCACTAAAACACTACACATACGTGGCCGGCGCATACAGTGCAGTAAGCTTGGTTGACCCGTTAAAATGCAACTAACCATCATAATTTTTCAAAAATTCAATTTGAACAAATTCGTCGTTTTGTGAATAAAAACTCATTTTACTCTTCAATTATACGTGTAAGAAAAAATCTGTGAGCACCAATGGATTCAAAAAGTTCCATAATTTAAAATCCAAGTCCGACATTGAAAAGGTGGATCCAAAATCCAACATTTCACTACGACAACAATACTGATTTTTTATGAAAATTCGTAGTTTTGTGAATAAAAACCGTGAGTACCAATAGATTCAGAGATGTCCATTCCATAAAATTCAATTCGAAAGGCGAATCGAAAAGCCGATTTTTTACAACAATAATACAGAATTTCTATTTAAAACAATTTATTTTTGTAAATTACTCATTAAGAAAAAGCTGTGAGCACCAATGAATTCAGTAAAGTCCGTTTCATCAAATCAAAGCCCAACATTCAAAGGGCGGAAACAAAATTCAAGTTTTCAAAACAGGAAATCTTAATTTTCATGAAAATTCGTATTTTTGTGAATAAAAACCCGTTTTTCTCAGAAACTGGACTTATTATAGAAATTCCCATATTTGGATACAACAAAGCAAAATATAACAAATTCAACAAATTTGTTCGATGGGAGTGAAACACTGCCGACTATTGTAATCATTTCGAACCAATGCCGATAATTTGCCGATAACTCGGTCCAGAGGCTAAATTTGAAAATACTATACAACGTTTCCATTTTTTTAAAATGGACTTTTTCGGATGATGTTGAAAAAAAGCTAAGACAGATAATTGCTTTTGATAAATTTCCCATGGAAAGTAATTATTTATGCTTACTTGCAAAAAAATTCTACGCCCATGCTAGCGGTCTTCCGGCAGTTAACCGGAACATTCGTCATGGCGGACGAAAACATGCGTGTCGACATGATTTTGAGTTCTTTCTTCGTTTTATTTATCAATTCCTCCTCAGTTTTCGGTACAAAATTGTTGGAGTAGATCTTACGCTTTAGGTTGGCCCTGAAATTTTCCATGGGACGCAACTGGGGGACGTTGGGCAGGTTCGCCGACTTGGGTACCACATCGATATTCAGCCGCTCCATCTTCTCCAACGATCGCTCCGAGTAGTGGGCCGACACCAGATCCGGCCAGAACACCGCGTCTTCAGCCCTTATGGTATTTCTTGATGAACGATGCAACTTCAAGCAGGCATTTCGAACTATAAATTTCCCCGTTCACGGCCAGTCCGGAGCGACAGAAGAGCGGCTTTGGCATCCCCTTCTCGCTGATGCTCTGATTGTATTCTAATGGTGCCAAGATATTGTAGATGCCGGAACGGGCGTATCCGGCGTTCACAAAGTGCCGCACGATGTCCGTTTTCGACACGACGGGTGCTGTTCTTTGAATGCGCACAATTTTGAACGGAGTTGCTTCACTGTTTTTGCCATCACGGTTAGAGTTCGACTGATAGAGCTGTCAAATTGTGTCTGCTGACTCATGGGTAACTATGATTGATGCTGCATGGGTAGTTTCGTCAGTACGGGTGAAGGTAAACTTATAAAAAATCGGAAATTTATGTCCATTTTCTGTAATACAAACGTTATGATTAAATTTTTGTGCTTGAATATCTCTATAAATTGGTTTCACAATGTATTGCTTGAACTATAAAACCTGAGATATGGGAGCGCAGTATGATATTTATCATTCATCATATCATCTGATTTTGGCAATAAACACTTTATGTAACCAGTTAGGGCAATAAGGCAAATCTGTAGAAATATTCAAAGCTACAATTTTATCATACATCATATTCACAAATTCAGCTTCTGTTCAAATTTTGATTAATTTATGCAAATGACAATTTACAGTACTGGTCAAAAGAAGTCAGCATAAATAACAAGAAGAGGATACAATGTTTGACAGTTGCATCTTTGTGTGAAAAATTTACTTATTCTCTAAACTTAGTGGCGATTTTGAATATCTATCAAATTATAACATCCTTCGCAGTCGTATTTTTGTCCCAAAAAAATGTTTTCCTAAATTCTAATATTCCTTGCAAATTTTCAATTCTTTCATCAATTTACCTAGAAGATAGGTTTAATGTTTTGATTGGAGCTACTTTTGTTCGGATGAATTAACAAATTCTATCCCAGAAATATCAAAACTCGACAGTCGTGCAAAACTTCATTCACCCCAGCTTCAATAATATCACCTTTAATATAGAACATCTGTACTTTAGTAGATAATCAATTTCCCTTATCTCACGATTGTCCAGCAAACATAATACTCCTGAAATCCACTAGCGTAAGAATCGAATCGAAAGTCATCACTCGTTCCAATTCTCCCGGGCAATCATTTCAAACAAAGCAAACACTCAGCACCGTCAAATAAAAGCCTCGTGCGCTCCCTCAACGCGGAATGTTTCGTAAATGTTTAACTCCGACTCATGCCTATAGCCCATGTCGGCAATCCGCACAGCCAATTACATGCCATCTGCCATTCAGCTTTCGGCTGGAACAATTTAAATCGATTTCTCCACTTATCCTTTGTCTTCCACAGCCCCGTTTGGCCGACACCCGCCGGTCAGCCATCCACTGCGCCGATATGGACATCGAGTACTACCGATTGCGAAGCTTCAGCATCACTTCGCACGGGATTTGCAATCTTGGCGATTCAATGCGGTTAGAATTTTAGATTTGATTTCGGAAAAAAAATGAGCTGATTTGAATTTTCGTTTCCAGAAGCCGTCGCTCACGGTCGATCAATTCGGTCACGTCGGGTGGATCAGCCGGTGGAACCAAGGATCGGAAGGGTAGCAGCGGTTCACAGAAGCAGGACGTGCCGATGGCGGCTTCCGGGGAAAGTAGCGTGGACAACCCGGATGCCGAGAAGGAAAAGATCCCGGCCTTCAAGGTGGCCATGCTGGGTGCCTCCGGAGTAGGCAAGACCGCACTGACCTACCAGTTCACGACTTCCGAGTACATCTGTGCGTACGATTTGAGTTTAGGTAAGTCTGGGAAGAGGGATACTTTAGGAGTTCGAAAACTTACTGTGATCGATTTCAGACGACGACTACGGCCAGAAGACGGTCTCGGTGCTGTTGGACGGACAGGAAACCGATCTGGAGATCATCGATCACCCAGCGTGTGAGATGTCTGTAAGTACTGATGTCCCTTCTATGCTAACGATCGCTAGTTTAACTCCATATTTCTTCAGGAGGAAGCATTCTGTTCGACGTACCACATCGACATTTTCGTGGTCGTCTACTCGGTAGTGGACCGAGGATCATTCAAGAAAGCCGAAAAAGTCCTGCACTTTTTGAAAGAAACGGAAATGCTGCTGACCCGCGGCGTAATATTGGTGGGCAACAAAACTGACCTCGAGCGTCAACGAGAAGTTCCTACGCAGGCTGCACGGCGACTTGCTAAAGAAGTCGGTGCCAAGTTTATCGAAACCTCGAGTGGAATGGACTACAACGTGGATGAGCTGCTCGTTGGCATCGTTGCACAGGTGAAGCTGAATCCTCAACGAATCAATCGATTAACCGACAAGCAACGGCACAGCATAGCCGGTTCGATTGAACCTCCCGTCAAAGCACCCATCAAGGGTCGGAAGATGGCCATGTCGATGCGTGAATTCCCAGCCCGAGATGCAACGAGCCGAATACGGCGGATCGTGCGACGCAGCAGCATCGGTAAGTTCGGTTCCGAAGAAGACGACGACTATACTTTGGGTGATAAACGGCTTCGCAAGAAAGCGCAGGACTTCCCGGACGAGGACGACGCCGAGAGCGACGACGAAAGGTCGACCGATAACGAAATGAACCTGCTGCATAGAAAGCGGTACGAACTGCCTAGCACATCCACACAGAACCTCAACAGTGTCAACTCTCGCTACCAAAAGCGAATGTCCTTCGACGGCCAGATGCAGGAGGACCTTGGAGCTCAGCAGCAGGAAGCACGCGAACAGCAACGAGGCTCGCCACAACCGAACGTCCGGCGGTTCAATTTCATAGATGACAAATCGTGCTCGGGTGGTTCGACCGCCGCCAACAAATTCGCCAATCGCACCAAGCTGCTCTTGACTTCGTTTTTGAAGTTCAAACGGAATCTACGCGTCAAGCGGCGCAGCTCCGGCAGCTGCAGCGATCTATTTGTGATTTAAATATAGGTTTGAATGTGTCGGTAGATGTTGCAACAATATACGTCAAAGTGTGTGGGTGTGTTAGTGTGTTTGTTTATTGTTTGTGTAAATATTCTTGTTAAGAAATACATTTATGAGCACGCCTAGTGTGCTTCCGTCGAAAATAAAATACAAAATACAAAATACAGCACGTCAACAAAAGGGATCAAAATAAGCGGTTTTCTTTTTTTTAATATTTCAGTTGGTAGGCCCAGAGATGGCTAAGATACAACGAAATATGGACGTTTAGATGAGGATAGCAGATATTTTAGGAAAAGATTAGAGAACAAAAATAGAGGTGTAACTGGTTGATTGATAAGTAGAGAATTTTACTTGTTTGTTCTTATGTTTGCAATCTTAGTTATTGATATAAATTTTGTTGAGAACCGATACAGAATGAAACTATTTACAAGAAAGTAATTGAAACAAAAATAGGTAAGTCGAAAAGTATCTAGCAAAGTATCAACTGGCAACACGGTTTAAGTGTTTTTATTGACTTTTTAATTGTTGGAATTGAGTAAACATTAATCAAATTCATAATCAAAACAAAATACACGAAAATAGACATTTGTTGGTGAGGTAACGAAACTCAATAAACGTAAAAGCGAATCAAAAAAGAAAGAAACCCTATCACTGCGTATTCTTCGGAGATGCACGATGATTTAGAATAATCTCCTCATATGTTGAGAACTTTGTAAAATATATATCTTTGGAGTTTACTTGAAAGGAGCAGTTGGAATATCAAACACGAATAAGAATGTTAATGGTTTATCAATCGACAAGACTCGAATAAAAGCGCACCAAAATCATACACATTCCCTGGAATTTATTTCAAGCTCACAGATCCGACAAACTATTCTTTTGCAGGGTATGGGCGAGAAGTGTGAAACTAAAAAAGCCCTATCGAACTGTCAACCTGGTCACGTATCGAACAAAGTAAACAAACATTGACTGTTATTTATTTAGTGGGCGGAAGTATACCATATCTAGTGATCCAGTCAGTCGGTCAGTCAGTCAGTCAGTCAGTCAGTCAGTCAGTCAGTCAGTCAGTCAGTCAGTCGGTCAGTCAGTCGGTCAGTCAGTCAGTCAGTCGGTCAGTCGGTCAGTCAGTCGGTCAGTCGGTCAGTCGGTCTGGTCAGTCAGTCAGTCAGTCGGTCAGTCAGTCAGTCAGTCGTCAGTCAGTCGGTCAGTCAGTCAGTGCAGTCAGTCAGTCAGTCAGTCGGTCAGTCAGTCAGTCGGTCAGTCAGTCAGTCGGTCAGTCAGTCAGTCAGTCAGTCGGTCAGTCAGTCAGTCAGTCAGTCAGTCAGTCGGTCAGTCGGCTGTCGGTCAGTCAGTCAGTCAGTCAGCTCGGTTGCAGTCAGTCAGTCAGTCGGTGCAGTCGGTCAGTCGGTCAGTCAGTCAGTCAGTCGGTCGGTCGGTCAGTCGGTCAGTTGCAGTCAGTCGGTCAGTCAGTCGTCAGTCGCCGTCAGTCAGTCAGTCGGTCAGTCAGTCAGTCAGTCAGTCAGTCGGTCAGTCGCCGTCAGTCGGTCGGTCGGTCAGTCGGTCAGCTGCAGCTGCAGTCAGTCAGTCAGTCAGTCGGTCAGTCAGTCGGTCGGTCAGTCAGTCGGTCAGTCGGTCAGTCAGTCGGTGCAGTCGGTCAGTCAGTCGGTCAGTCAGTCAGTCGTCAGTCAGTCGGTCAGTCAGTCAGTCAGTCAGTCAGTCAGTCAGCCAGTCAGTCAGTCAGTCAGCTGCAGTCAGTCAGTCAGTCAGTCAGTCAGTCAGTCAGTCAGTCAGTCAGTCAGTCAGTCAGTCAGTCAGTCAGTCAGTCAGTCAGTCGCCGTCAGTCAGTCAGTCAGTCAGCCGTCGGTGCAGTCAGTCAGTCAGTCAGTCAGTCAGTCAGTCGTCAGTCAGTCAGTCAGTCGGTCAGTCAGTCTAGTCAGTCAGTCAGTCAGTCAGTCAGTCAGCCAGGTCAGTCAGTTGGTCAGTCAGTCAGTCAGTCGGTCAGTCAGTCAGTCAGTCAGTCGGTCAGTCAGTCAGTCAGTCAGTCAGTCAGTCAGTCAGTCAGTCAGTCGTCAGTCAGTCAGTCAGTCAGTCAGTCAGTCAGTCGGTCAGTCAGTCAGTCAGTCAGTCGTCAGTCAGTCAGTCAGTCAGTCAGTCAGTCGGGTCAGTCAGTCAGTCAGTCAGTCAGTCAGTCAGTCGGTCGGTCGGTCAGTCAGTCAGTCGGTCAGTCGGTCAGCTCGGGTCAGTCGGTCAGTCAGTCAGTTGGTCAGTCGGTCAGTCAGTCGGTCGGTCAGTCGGTCAGTTGGTCAGTCGTCAGTCAGTCAAGTCAGTTAGTCGGTCAGTCAGTCAGTCAGTCAGTCAGTCAGTCAGTCAGTCAGTCAGTCAGTCAGTCAGTCAGTCAGTCAGTCAGTCAGTCAGTCAGTCAGTCTGGGTAGATAGGCCACACGGAGAAGTCAGTTTTTGTCAGATCACGGCTGCTTCAAAAAGTACCTGAACAGGTTCTGACATGTCAGATCACCGCTCTGCTCAGTGTGCAGAGACGTAGAGGAAACGCCGGAAAATGTCATTTTCGAGGGTCCACGTTTCGATACGGAGCGCAGAAAAATGAAGACTATTAGCGGTGAAGACATCAATGTAGACAAGATATGTAGTGAAGAAAGCATATGGAACGGGAGGAAAACAGCGGTGATGAAGATAATGTCGATTCTCCAACGGAAATAGAGAGCACAACAAACAAGCGACCGACAAGACAATTCATACCATATT
The DNA here is from genome assembly GCA_034211315.2 of Aedes japonicus. NCBI lineage: Eukaryota > Metazoa > Arthropoda > Insecta > Diptera > Culicidae > Aedes > Aedes japonicus. Next base: position 60,397 of record JASCZW010006361.1, on the reverse strand, counting down.
GAAAGTCATATGTATTTATTATTAAATGATTAAAGATACGTATTTACGTACACCACCCCATGTTTAGGTATTTTTTTACAAAACTAGGACTATTCAGGAAGCAATATACAAAGTTTATGTCATTTCAGGACCAATAAATTGAAGAAAATATATATTAGGTACGAGTGCCACAGTACGTTTGTCTGATATAAATATGAACAAAATTATATAAACAAATAACGCAAATACAGGAAAATGGGAGGGACCATCATGGTACCCGATTGAAGCACTCTGGATGGGGAGAGTGAGAATGCCAACTTCCATTTGCTAACAGTTTGTGAATAAAGCGCAGGCTCTTCTCCCCGCCTATTGAGCCATCCTCATGTTAGATGGCTCGTTCTTTTCAATATACAGAGTCTTTCGATTGTTTGTTTGTTTTAGTGCTGTCTTGCTCACTCCTATTGATAGTCATAGACGCACAGCTAAACCAACAATCAATATACAACTAGCGATTTGAAATTGGTTCACTGTTGTAGAACCCCTTGGTCCGAAGTACACCTTGAAGCCAACACCTTGCTATACATATTTGCGCCTTTGTTTTGATTTGCTGTGTTATTTTGATAGAATGTTAGAGAGTGTGTTCGTTTGAGTTCATTATTAGGGGCGCATTATTAAGCTTGGGACTGATGTGCTAGTACTGACTGAGCCAAGAAAAAAATCGTATTTGTTTGGGACCTACTGGTCCCAGAGTTAGTCTATGGCTAAGCGGCTTGGCTTCGGAACGTGCATTTCTTTCAAAGTGATCGTATCCCATACAAAATTTGAATGGCATACTACCACGTATAAAAAGAGGTCCGATTTAAAGCCAGCGGTTTATTGCAAGTGACTGTGCACATTGCCTTTTTTGTCTTTGTCTGTCCTATTGTATTTTTGACCCAATAGTGGTGCTGTTCTATTCACTCCCACATAAGAAAACACGGCACCGCTAAAAAACTACACATATGTGGGCGGCGCATACAGTGCAGTAAGCTTGGTTCCCCGTTAAAATGCAACTAACCATCATCATTTTTCAAAAACTCAATTTGAACAAAACAGGAACACATAATTTTCATACAAATTCGTCGTTTTGTGAATAAAAAATCACTTTACTCTTCAATTATACGTGTAAGAAAAAATCTGTGAGCACCAATGGATTCAAGAAGGTCCATAATTTGAAATCCAAGTCCAACATAGAAAAGGTGGATCCACAATCCAACATTTCACTACGACAACAATACTGATTTTTTATCAATCATACGCGTTACAGAATTTCAGTTGGCACCAATAGATTCAGAGAGGTCCGATTTTTTACAACAATAATACAGAATTTCTATTAAATAAAAATGTATTTTTGTAAATTAGAACCGATTTTACTCATCTGTGAGCACCAATGAATTCAGTAAAGTCCGTTTCATCAAATCAAAGCCCAACATTCAAAGGGCGGAAACAAAATTCAAGTTTTCAAAACAGGAAATCTTAATTTTCATGAAAATTCGTATTTTTGTGAATAAAAACCCGTTTTTCTCAGAAACTGGACTTATTATAGAAATTCCCATATTTGGATACAACAAAGCAAAATATAACAAATTCAACAAATTTGTTCGATGGGAGTGAAACACTGCCGACTATTGTAATCATTTCGAACCAATGCCGATAATTTGCCGATAACTCGGTCCAGAGGCTAAATTTGAAAATACTATACAACGTTTCCATTTTTTAAAAATGGACTTTTTCGGATGACGTTAAAAAAAGCTAAGACAGATAATTGCTTTTGATAAATTTCCCATGGAAAGTAATTATTTATGCTTACTTGCAAAAAAATTCTACGCCCATGCTAGCGGTCTTCCGGCAGTTAACCGGAACATTCGTCATGGCGGTTAGAGTTCGACTGATAGAGCTGTCAAATTTTGTCTGCTGACTCATGGGTTACTATGATTTATACTGCATGGGTACACACTTAGATTTTTTTTACAGAAATCTGTAAAATTTTACCGAATTCTCAACAGCTGAACGTTCGGTAATCCGATTTTACGGATTTCGGTAAAATTTTACAGATATCTGTAAAAAAATTACCGGATTTCGGTAAAATTTTACCGAAATCCGTAAAATTGGGTTACCGAACGTTCAGCTGAAGAGAATTCGGTAAAACCTTACAGATTTCTCTAAAATAATCTGAGTGTGTAGTTTCGTCATTACGGGTGAAAGTAAACTTATGAAAAATCGGCAATTTATGTCCATTTTTTGTAATACAAACGTTATGATTAAATTTTTGTGCTTGAATATTTCGATAAATTGGTTTCACAATGCATTGCTTCAACTTTAAAACCTGAAATATGAGAGCGCAGTATGATATTTATCATTCATCATATCATCTGATTTTACAATGAACACTTTATATAACCAGTTAGGGCAATAAGGCAAATCTGTAGAAATAGTCAAAGTAACAATTTTATCAGCAAATTCAGCTTCTGTTTAAATTTTGGTTAATTTATCCAAGTGACAATTTACAGCACTGGTCAAAAGAAGTCAGCATAAATAACAAGAAGAAGATACAATGTTTGACAGTTGCATCTTCGTGTGAAAAATCTACTTATACCCTAAACTTAGTGGCGATTTTGAATATCTATCAAATTATAACATCCTTCGCAGTCGTATTTTTGTCCCCAAAAATTTGTTTCCTGAATTCTAATATTCCTTGCAAATTTTCAATTCTTTTATCAATTTACCTAGAAAGATAGGTTCAATGTTTTGATTGGAGCATGCTTTTGTTCAGATGATTTAAAAAAAACTATCCCAGAAATATCAAAACTCGACAGTCGTGCAAAACTTCATTCAACCCAGCTTTGAAAATATCACCTTTAATATAGAACATCTGTACTCTAGTAGTTAATCAATTTCCCGTATCTCACGGTTGTCCAGCAAATATAATACTCCTGAAATCCACTAGCGCTAAGAATCGAATCGAAAGTCATCGCTCGTTCCAATGCCCCCGGGCAATCATTTCAAACAAAGCAAACACTCAGCACCGTCAAATAAAAGCCTCGTGCGCTCCCTCAACGAGGAATGTTTCGTAAATGTTTAACTCCGACTCATGCCTATAGCCCATGTAGGCAATCCGCACAGCCAATTACATGCCATCTGCCATTCAGCTTTCGGCTGAAACAATTTAAATCGATTTCTCCACTTATCCTTTGTCTTCCACAGCCCCGTTTGGCCGACACCCGCCGGTCAGCCATCCACTGTGCCGATATGGACATCGAGTACTACCGATTGCGAAGCTTCAGCATCACATCGCACGGGATTTGCAATCTTGGCGATTCAATGCGGTTAGAATTTTAGATTTGATTTCGGAAAAAAAATGAGCTGATTTGAATTTTCGTTTCCAGAAGCCGTCGCTCACGGTCGATCAATTCGGTCACGTCGGGTGGATCAGCCGGTGGAACCAAGGATCGGAAGGGTAGCAGCGGTTCACAGAAGCAGGACGTGCCGATGGCGGCTTCGGGGAAAGTAGCGTGGACAACCCGGATGCCGAGAAGGGAAAAGATCCCGGCCTTCAAGGTGGCCATGCTGGGTGCCTCCGGAGTAGGCAAGACCGCACTGACCTACCAGTTCACGACTTCCGAGTACATCTGTGCGTACGATTTGAGTTTAGGTAAGTCTGGGAAGAGGGATACTTTAGGAGTTCGAAAACTTACTGTGATCGATTTCAGACGACGACTACGGCCAGAAGACGGTCTCGGTGCTGTTGGACGGACAGGAAACCGATCTGGAGATCATCGATCACCCAGCGTGTGAGATGTCTGTAAGTACTGATGTTGCTTCTATGCTAACGATCGCTAGTTTAACTCCATATTTCTTCAGGAGGAAGCATTCTGTTCGACGTACCACATCGACATTTTCGTAGTCGTCTACTCGGTAGTGGACCGAGGATCTTTCAAAAAAGCCGAAAAAGTGTTGCACTTTTTGAAAGAAACGGAAATGCTGTTGACCCGCGGCGTAATATTGGTGGGCAACAAAACGGACCTCGAGCGTCAACGAGAAGTTCCTACGCAGGCTGCACGGCGACTTGCTAAAGAAGTCGGTGCCAAGTTTATAGAAACCTCGAGTGGAATGGACTACAACGTGGATGAGCTGCTCGTTGGCATCGTAGCCCAGGTGAAGCTGAATCCTCAACGAATCAATCGGTTAACCGACAAGCAACGTCACAGCATAGCCGGTTCGATTGAACCTCCCGTCAAAACACCCATCAAGGGTCGGAAGATGGCCATGTCGATGCGTGAATTCCCAGCCCGAGATGCAACGAGCCGAATACGGCGGATCGTGCGACGCAGCAGCATCGGTAAGTTCGGTTCCGAAGAAGACGACGACTACACTTTGGGTGATAAACGGCTTCGCAAGAAAGCGCAGGACTTCCCCGACGAGGACGACGCCGAGAGCGACGACGAAAGGTCCACCGATAACGAAATGAACCTACTGCATAGGAAGCGGTACGAACTACCAAGCACGTCGACGCAGAACCTCAATAGTGTCAACTCTCGCTACCAAAAGCGAATGTCCTTCGACGGCCAGATGCAGGAGGGCCTTGGAGCTCAGCAGCAGGAAGCACGCGAGCAGCAACGAGGCTCGCCGCAACCGAACGTCCGACGGTTCAATTTCATAGATGACAAATCGTGCTCGGGCGGTTCGACCGCCGCGAACAAATTCGCCAATCGTACCAAGCTGCTCTTGACTTCGTTTTTGAAGTTCAAACGGAATCTACGCGTCAAGCGGCGCAGCTCCGGCAGCTGCAGCGATCTTTTTGTGATTTAAATATAGGTTTGAATGTGTCGGTAGCTGTTGCAACAATATACGTCAAACTGTGTGGGTGTGTTAGTGTGTTTGTTTATTGTTTGTGTAAATATTCTTGTTAAGAAATACATTTATGAGCACGCCTAGTGTGCTTTCGGCGAAAATAAAATACAAAATACAAAATACAGCACGTCAACAAAAGGGATCAAAATAAGCGGTTTTCTTTTTTTAAATATTTCAGTTGGTAGGCCCAGAGATGGCTGAGATACAACGAAATATGGACGATTAGATGAGGATAGCAGTATTTTAGGAAAAGATTAGAGAACAAAAATAGAGGTGTAACTGGTTGATTGATAGGTAGAGAATTTTACTTGTTTGTTCTTATGTTTGCAATCTTAGTTATTGATATAAATTTTGTTGAGAACCGATACAGAATGAAACTATTTACAAGAAAGTAATTGAAACAAACATAGGTAAGTCGAAAAGTATCTAGCAAAGTATCAACTGGCAACACGGTTTAAGTGTTTTTATTGACTTTTTAATTGTTGGAATTGAGTAAACATTAATCAAATTCATAATCAAAACAAAATACACGAAAATAGACATTTGTTGGTGAGGTAACGAAACTCAATAAACGTAAAAGCGAATCAAAAAAGAAGGAATCCCTATCACTGCGTATTCTTCGGAGGTGCACGATGATTTAGAATAATCTCCTCATATGTTGAGAACTTTGTAAAATATATATCTTTGGAATTAACTTGAAAGGAGCAGTTGGAATATCAAACACGAATAAGAATGTTAATGGTTTATCAATCGACAAGACTCGAATAAAAGCGCACCAAAATCATACACATTTCCTGGAATTTATTTCAAGCTCACAGATCCGACAAACGATTCTTTTGCAGGGTTCAGCCGAAAAGTGCGAAACGAAAAAAAACCCTATCGAACTGTCAAACTGGTCACTTATTGAACAAAATAAACAAACATTGACTGTTACTTAGTTGGTGGGCGGAAGTATACCATATCTAGTGATCCTCAGAGTACAGAGATATGCGGAAATTCAATCCGACGGTTTGGCAACGGTGTTCGTTTTGTTTACAAAAGCTGCTAACACTTCAGCAGAGTAAAATGTTACAGCTTTGTGCGTGACTTCGTTGTTGTCAGCTTTTATTGTTTACATTTATAACGTAATTTGTAATTTGTTTATTATATATTTAAAAAAAATTATCAACTATGAAGTGTATTGCGAAGTTTTGTACATCGAATTTCGTCAACATAAGCTACTTCTTGAATATTGTTGGTGTACACCGATGTATCACCGTATATGTACATTACAACATCGAGACAAGACTGGAGGTTGGCCGGAAACTGTCGTATGGACGATGTCAGCGAACAAACGCTTCCAGAAATTTCCTGCGACGCAATTAATTTGTGAGTCGTTCCACACAGAAGAAAAGAAGAAGAAGCAGAAAACAAATTGCGTCGTTATGTCGGTGCGTGATTGGTGTTCGGTCGGTTCGCTGAGCGTATAAATATGGAACCCGTACACGTGCATCACTCAAGGATTCCAGTTTTACCAAGCGACACGATCGGTCGTGTTTTTCGCACCCTCGCAGTAAAAGTTTTTTCTCCCGTTTTTTCCCCTCGCCCGCTTTCTCGCGATTGCGTGTTCGGTTCACAACCTATCGCCTGCGCTTGCTCATCTTTTGGTGGTGGCAAAGCAGAAAAAAGTGCTTCAAAGTTCGGATACATTTCCCGCTCGACCTATTGCTGTGGCAATGGGTCGAAAAAATCGACCAACGGTGACATCCGCTCCCGAAACATTACCGCAACCGAGCAGCTCCAAGCGGCTGCGCCACGATGACGCCGATCCAGTGGATCGCAACGCTCGTCTACTAGCGAGCAATCAATTCGCCGTGCTTCCTGATCCAGGAGGTGCCGAAGAAGGTGAAGGTCCCCCGCTCTTTACCACATCGAAGGACATTGCTGCACTCAGGACCGAGCTTGCAGCTATCAAAATCCATCCGCTGTACAAGCTGTGCAGTAATGGAATTAAGGTGATGTGCTCGACGGAGGCTGACTACCGTGCTGTCGGCGCTCACCTAGTCGCGAAGAAACACGAGTTCTACACTCACGACGCGCCCGGAAGCAAGCCATTGAAGGTGATTCTGCGTGGCCTTCCAGAACTCACACCGGAGTCAATCTTCGCAGAGCTGCAAGCGGCGGCACTAAAGCCTCAGAAGGTGTTTCCCATCAGGCGCCAGCAACACGGTAACTACCGGGACCAACTCTATCTGGTCCACCTTGAGAAGGGATCCGTCACGATGGCGGAGCTGATGAAAACACGGGCCCTTTTCGACGTCATCGTCGAGTGGGACCGGTATCGTCCGCGACAGCACGACGTGACGCAATGTGGCAACTGCCTTGCGTTCGGCCATGGAACTCGCAACTGCCACATGAAGCCGCGATGTGGCAAGTGTGCTGGAGCCCACAGTACCAACGATTGTGAACGATGGAAGAAGGTGCGGTACTGAAGTGCGCAAATTGTGGCGCAAACCATGAGAGCAGCAATCGTACCTGCCCCAAACGTGCTGAATTTTTGGCGATCCGCAAGAAGTCATCTACCAAGTCTCGGCCTGCTCATCGCCGTCCACCACCTCCGATGAACGAGGAAAATTTCCGTCACTTCGGTATCAGGTGCCAAACCTACCGCCGATCCCATTGAATCACCGCCAAGCAAACCGCCCGTCAGCTGTCAGTCCATCATCGTTTCGCGGCAGCCGCCGCCCCCAACCCGACTCCTCCTCCAGGCTGGGGCAATGCGAGTCGCAGTACCTTCACGCAACCACCCGTCGATGGACAGCTCTACAACTCGGAGCAAATGGTGGAGTTCGTGCAAGAGCTCTATCGCCAACTACGTTCCTGCCGCTCCAGGGAGGAACGAGCTCAAAGCCGCCACATCCGTGACGATGACGTTCATTTTTAAATATGGACCATAATCGCTCCATCAACATCGTAAATTGGAATGCTTGTTCCATCCGGAACAAAACCGTTGAGCTCGGTGACTTCCTTAACAGGAAGGCCATCGACATCGCCATCGTCACCGAGACACACCTCAAGCCCGAACTCACCGTTATTATCCCAGGATACCGGATTGTGCGACTTGATCGTAGCGGCCCTAGTGGAGGAGGAGTCGCGATCGCCCTGCGCTTCAACATCAACTGCAATCTGCTTCCGAGCTTTCAGCTGCAGACTATCGAAGCCATCGGGTCGAAGTCGAAACTGCCGTCGGCCCAATCACCATCATCGCGGCCTATTGTCCCAAGCAAGCCAGTACCACCAACGGAACAACAACGGCCCTACGAAACGACATCCGTAAGCTAACTCCGGAGGCAGGGGCAGTTCATCATCGCCGGCGACCTTAATGCGAAACACGAAGCCTGGGGAACACCCGGCGGAATCGGAACGGAATAATTTTGCAGGAAGACCTGGAAGAGGGACATTACACCGTCCTGGGCCCGGATACTCCCACCCGGTTGAGCCGATCCGGGGTCCATTCGACAATCGACATCTTTCTCACCAACATGGGGAACAACATCGCCCAGCCGATCGTACACCAGGAGCTCAGCTCGGACCACTATCCGGTGGTGGCCGAAGTTGGCTCCTCGGTCAACCGGCATCGAATCACCAGACGGAACTACCATCGCGCCAGTTGGGAGAGGTTCCGACAACACGTGGATGACAATATCGATTTCGACATGCGCCTTGATTCGGTTGATGACATCGAACGACAGCTGCAGAGCATCGAGCAAGCGATCTCCAGGCCCGGGAGCAACATGTACCGGTGATTGATCAGGTGAGTGACTCTGTACCCATTGATAGACCCACTAAAGATTTAATACAACTGCGAAACGCCATTCGAAGGCAATACCAGCGAACTGGTTTGCCAACGCTCAAACGTCACTGTAATCGAGTGACCAAAATTATCAAGGCCAGAATGGTGGACCTTAGAAATAATGATTTCTCTGAAAAAATTCGCTCTCTCCCAGATTGTGCTAAGCCGTTCTGGAAGATGACAAAAATTTTAAAAACTAAGCCAAGGCCCATTCCAACGTTGATCCCACTAGACGTCAATGACTCAATGGATCGGTTGGTAACACCTGCAGAGAAGGCTGATGAGATAAGTAAACACTTCGTCAGCTCTCACAATCTCGGTCAAAACATCGTCAGTCCACACGAAGCTACCGTTAGCGCGCTTATAACTAACATCGATCAAAGTCCTAACGACTTCTCCGAAGATTTGGAGATCTCAGCTGACGAATTGTTGACTTATATCAAGACCTCTAAGAACATGAAGGCCCCCGGTTTCGACAACATCATGAACTTGGAGCTCAAGCAATTGAGCCCCCAGTTTTACAACCATCTGGCGGTGGTGTTTAACCAATGTCTCCGTCTTGGCTACTTCCCATCGTGCTGGAAGTCAGCCAAAGTCATCCCCATTCGGAAACCTGGGAAAGATCCTTCATGTTCCAGAAGCTACAGACCAATCAGCCTTCTCTCAGGTCTATCTAAACTGTTTGAGAAAGCGATCCACCGTCGGCTCCTAACATCTGCTGACGAGCTCAATATCCTGTTGGATGAGCAGTTCGGTTTCCGTCATGGTCGCTCAACAGTCCATCAACTTAATCGAGTCATGAACATCCTCAGGCGGAACAAGTCTGTTTCGAAAACATCCGCTATGGCCCTTCTCGATATCGAGAAGGCCTTCGATAATGTGTGGCATGATGGCTTGGTGTACAAGCTCAAGCGATACAATCTTCCAATCTTCCTGGTGAAGATTATTAAAAATTATCTCTCTGACAGGACATTCCGTGTTTCGTTGCATGGTGCAGTTTCCGGTAGTCAGGAGATCTCCGCCGGTGTTCCGCAGGGAAGTATATTAGGTCCACTTTTGTTCAATTTATTCACCTCGGATACCCCGCTCCCTGAAAATGGATCTCTGTCGTTGTTCGCCGATGATACCGCAGTCGTCCACAATGGTAGGGTAATAAGAGCGCTTGCCGCGAAACTGCAGCGAAGCCTGAATGTTCTGTCAGAATACTTCACTGAATGGAAGATTTGTATCAACGCAGCGAAAACCCAGGTCATCCTGTTTCCTCATTCTAACTCTCCCAGACTTGTCCCGCCTGAGAATTGTAAAATAAGCCTGAACAACACAACGGTGGAATGGACCAAATCAGCTGTCTATCTTGGTGTCACTCTAGACAGCAAGCTTATTTTCAGGGATCAGGTTGACAAAACTGTCACAAAATGTAATACTCTGTTGAAACTACTGTACCCATTGATCAACAGAAGGTCTACATTATCCCTTAAAAATAAGCTTGCTGTCTACAAGCAAATTATACTTCCGGTCATCGAGTATGCAATGCCAATCTGAGAGAGTTGTGCAAAAACACATCTCCTGAAACTTCAGAGAGTACAAAACAAGTTCCTCAGGATGATAATGAACACCCCTCCGAGGACAAGAACATCTGAGGTCCACCGTCTGGCCGAGATAAAAATGCTCGACGATCGCTTTAGTGAGTCTATCAATCGGTACAGGGCACGCTGCCTGACATCGGATCACCAGATCATCAGGAATCTGGTTCCCTACCCCTAGGATTTTCCAATTGTAGTTTTAGTTGTAGATTAGGTAGGTTATCAAATTTTAACAAACAATGCCCCAAGGGCTGCACTGACAATTTCATGTAAAACATAAACACACTAAACACACCAAACACAAACAATTCATTAACAAAGCTGAAGAGCCCATTGGGCTGAAACACTTAATCTGTAAAATTAGTTTATACGACAAAAAACTGATAAATAAAAGCATATTTTACTTACTTACGTGCATCACTCAGAAGTAATCCAACCGCCACCAAGTGAAGATCCAAAGGAGGAAACCAACAGCCATTACCAGTATTCAACAGCAGCAGTAGTTACCTTCAGTGGTAAACGAAACCAGAACCCTTTGTATCAAGCTAATTGAAGACAGTGGAATAAATGTAGTAGAGCAGTAAAGAAATTGTTTCTCTAACTTGCCCACGTGTTGAGTTGCGTCACGAACGGTCTTTCTCAAGGCCACAGAGTTGAATAGTAGTGACGCACAAAAACCTTGGCTCGGTGTTAGCGTTCCGATATCCAGTCCACCACTCCGCCTGATATTATTATGTTCATGGCCGAACAGACGACTAGTAGCTTTCTGAATACTCTGATGATCTCTATTGCAGACTATAGACACTGTATATAGACCGGACAACAGTTGTCTTATGCAGCCAAACGACCTGTCAAAAAATGCAGCCAAACGGACTGTCAACCTTTTATTCACTTTAAAGGAGCAAGTATTGTTTTGACAAAAGCAAATTATGAACAAATAAGGGATTTTCTACTTCCATATTCAGTAAATCTTCATTTTTTACACGGCACTTTTCGCTATGCTTTTTAATGAAAATCTTCAAACGGAATCAAAACAAACTACCAACATCGAAACCGAATCTTATTTTGCCTATTGCGCTGTTTACTTCAAGTTTGTACAAATGCAAGTGGTGCCAGATCAGTTGCTCAAATTTGTGACATTTTGCAGGGTTGGCAGATTGTATGATATTGCGTTGTCCGGTCTATATACAGTGTCTATATTGCAGACTTGAATGAGTACACGGAAGAAAAAAAGTACCCATTTGAGCAGTTGCGTGTGGGAAGCCAATTTTGGGAATAGGTATGTTAACCGACCCGTTGGGTATAAATAACTTACTTTTGGGTGAATTCTACCCAAAAGTAAGTTATTTAACAGTAAGTTAACATACCTATACCCAAAATTGGCTTCCCACACGCAACTGCTCAAATGGGTACTTTTTTTCTTCTGTGTATGTAGGTGATTCCTAATGTTGACTTCAGACTTGGCGATTTTATTATTGAACGTCTATGAGGGAATATGCGATCCAAACAAACAGACAGAATTAGACACTGAAGCAGAATTCTCTTCAAAATACTGACAACACGGCACTAGTGAAATTAATTGACTAAATGAAAAATTGCCGGAATTTGTACAGAATTCCGACAAATTTTCATTTAAGCAACACAAGCAACATTATCGAACACAGCTAGAAATAAAATATTATGTTATTATTACACCACGAGTTCAGCAGAATACGAATGATTCATTTTTGATTTTTGAAGCGTAATGAATATAAACCATTTATTTTAACTCCATTTCAATACTTACCAATCGAAACATTTTAGCAAACAGTAAACACGCTCGTTTGGCTCAGATTTTGACAGTTCTCGCTGCTCGATTGGCTCAACATGGCCGCTTCCGCATATCTCTGTACTCTGAGGATCACTAACCATATCCTATAAAATAAACTTGTAGATATTTTAATGATTCATTTCTCGAGTAATTCATGATTAGGGCCTAAAATCCATCTGTAAATAATGACTTCAAATGTTGATCTCTCGAATCACAAAAATCCTACTATATCCAGCTACTCCATATGGTAGAACTAACATTCTTCTACCAGATGCTCCTGTCATTTCACGAGAGTGATTAAAGCTTCAAGAGAAAAATACATTTAAGTCATTGTTTACTAATGGCTTTTAGGCCCCTAGCATGAATTACTCGATATTTGAAGATCAACCAGCAGAAATTTGTGCCAAAAGCGAATCATTGGAATCAAAAGAACTAATATGTTGTATTTTATACTGTTTTTCTCTATTGCCTCACTTGCTATTTTCTCTGCGATTACCTTAGCGCCAGATTGTGTTATCTTCTCACTTATGTTATGTTCTTTGTTTACCTTGCGATTTTGACAGAATGTTTGACTGAATATTTGTTGAGAGTTATCTTTTGAGAAGTGTTTCATTTAGCTTCGGACTTGCTTTGGACCGATGCTTCCTGAGCATAACAACTTTATATTCATTCTGCTTTACCATTCAGCTCCTGGTGTTGTTTTGACATCATATTTGCACGGTTGTTCGTTGTGAGTTATTTTTTGACGGGAGATTCATTTAGCTTGGGACCGATGTGCTGGTAAAGCATGCATTAAAAAAAAAGTGACTAAATGTTCCGATTTTTCTGGTAGTCGGTCCACCGGTCAGTACCCAAGCAACCAAAAGTTCGAATTTTACTTGAGATGAGAACTCAGAAGTTCGCATTTAGTTTAAGTTTAGTTCCATTGAACTTTTTTGCTGAATAACAAGACACTTCACGTACAAGCAGAACTTTATGTTCTTTAAAGTGTCATTAACATTTATAGCAACTTGAAAGTTCAAGAAAAGGTTCTTGTTTCTATTCAACTAAACCTTCAAGTTCATATGTTGTTAGTTGAGCACTTACTTCGAACTTAAAATAAACTTTAACACAAAGTTCAATCAAAGTACCAATCGTACTTTTAATCAGTGGAAAAGTTCACAATACATCTATGTTGAACTACTTTTCTACTTTTTGAAGTACACGTAAAGTTCTGAGTAACACTTCAAAAATGTCAAAAAGGTTGTTTACATTTAAAGACTGATCTGGTTTTCTGCTTCAATTTTGACGAGATACAAGAGCAAAAAATGAATTTTTCGAAAACAATCAAAAAGAACGGCTTATTTTATTATCACCGTAAAAAACGGTTAGCTAAATGGGATGCAGAAAATGAAGCTGTTACTCAACTAGGAAAACATAATTAATTCGTAGTTCTTTTAGCTTGAAAGTTTTTTTCCTGCTCTATAGAAATCCAACATCCTACCACATCACGAAATGTTTTAATCAAAAAAGAAATTGGGACCGATGACCCAAAAAATGCATCTCCGTCCGAAGAAAATTGGCCTGTAGACGATGACAGCGAAATGGAAAATGTTTGGGATAGTGATGATGACTCATTAGATGATTCATATTCAACACTCGGAAAAAATCAATATAGTGATACGTTGGATCAAATGGATTTGAATGAGTGCATTAGGTTTTGGGCCCGCAAAAACAAATCAATCACATGAATCCATAAATCTAATAATGGAGATTATCAGGATGAAAACTAACGAAAAAAGGTTGCCCCGATCCACAAGAACGTTAATGAAGACATCCCGACAAGCAACTTCCGAAATTGTTGAAGTTGCTGGAGGCCAATATTGGTACAAAGGTATCAAACAGTGCCTGATTGATTTTTTTCGGTAAGAGAAAGTTTGGGTAATTGTACTCATTTTTTACCTAAAAGGGTAATCCTATACTTCCGCACACTCAAACTGAGGAGTCATTACATAGCGTGATTCTAAATTAATCAAAACGATGTAAGATTTGCAACTTTTTAAGAGTGGCCAAATTAGCAAGTAATAAGTCAAAAACCGCGATTATCTGCACAGTCACCGCTAACATTCAATCGCAACCATTGAAGCTAAAATAATAAAAATTGAAGGTTGATAACGTTGTCAAACGCCTTTAATTTAATTACAGTAAAGACCTGACTGTGTCACCCCTCTACTCCTCTTTGAAGATGTTTTTGAAGGTTGTACAAAGCCAGTGCTTTTTTCTAGTAGTTTCATTGCATCGATGCACACCTTCAACACCCGTCTCGAAGATGGATGAAAGAGATTTGAAATTACTATCATGCGGAATTATAGAAAGATAAATTTGTGATGCGCAGAGGGGGTGACAAAATCGGGTCATTAATGTATACATTATATATTTACTATTTTCGATTTGAAACCTTTGTCTGCCAGTTTACTCTCCAGATCAACTAGCTGTTGCTCGTTTTCAATGGGATTGAAGTAGAATGATGGTGGGTCCTCAATGCTAGTCACGCGTGAACTGAATTTTCGGATGCTATCCAAGATAAATTCACTTTGAGTACAGATATTCGCTGTCCGCTTCTCCAGCCGATCCAATCTCTGGTTCATTTGATGCTGCATGCCAATTATCTCCCTCAACAAATCCTGTGTTGAATTATCCGTTTTCATCAACGTATCCGGCTCCTGAATAGTTTCATCGAATAGTTTTTGTTTAGCCTTACGCCAAATTAGCTGACTCACATCGGTTGATGATTCTCCGGACAGTTCATCCAATAAACGAGTTGCTGCAGCAAAAGACGAGATGGAACTTCGTTTAACTGTACATTTAAACTTCAGCCAAGACTTTTTCGGGTGGCTATTTGCATCACGGAGTAGCTTTTCCTGTTCAGCGGTTTTTCTTGCATTCGGCCACAGGACAATGCTTCCTCTTTTTGAGCTCCGCAACCATTTCTCAGGAACGACCGACAACTCTTTACAGCCTCTAGCGTTGGTGGTTTCTACCACGGCGAATGGCATTTCTGCAAGTAAAAAGGTTGTTTATGAATTTAATTATGTTTGGAATTCCTCTTACGAACCTTGATGATTTTTTATATGAATGTGTAGGAAATGTGTAGGTGCACAAAATTTATTTCGAACGGGATGATGAACGCTAATGAAATAAAATAAACCAAAACAAAACAATCCAAGACCGAAATGTGATAATAGCGAATGTGCCAAATGTAATTTTTTTCTTAAACGTCAACATTTCGCGAACAAAAACTAGATTAAGGAAACCTACACCAACATCTGGAAGAGGAAGTTGGATCTGTTATGTGTTTCGAAAATGTGCGTGGGTGTGTTGTAATTCATGAACATGAATGAACATGAATTAAAAACCAAGGGTTTGGTTTCGCCATAGGTCATTTTCGCATATTCCTGGGACAATGTCAAATGTTTCAAGTTCACAAACAGTTCCGCATGAACTTTTCGAGAACTTTCAAGTTCAGATTGAGATCTAGACGAACTAATCAGAGACTTTTAGGTTCAGATAGGAGGGAACAAAAAAGTACTAATGCATGGAATCAACGCTTCTAGTAAAATCATAGCATAACCCACCTCGTTCATATGGCACAATGGTAAGTATCCCGGTTTAAAAAAAGGAGGGCTCGAGTTGGAGACTTGGTAGTAAGTATTTATGAAAAATTTAATTTAATTAAGAAAAAAACCATCAAAGTGAACTCAATCATCGTTCACAACACAGCACTCTTAAAATAAATTTGCGGAGAAATTGGAGAAGAACAAAAATGTCGAATATTATTGCCTTTTGTTTTTTGGTTTTGGTTTTGTTGAGTTCGTTTGAGGTACTTTTTGTGCTGAATAGCGTTCTCTACAACTTCTTGAACAAACCTTTCGTGAACTTCAAAGTTTCCTTTAGAAGTTGATAAGAATGCTGCTAGAAGCTTAAACATTGCATATGAACTAGAAAGTTCGATTAATTACTTAAAATGTAAGCTAAATAGAATTCTCATCATAATCCTTCGATTCGCTGGTTAAGCCAAAAAACACTCTTTTATCAGAACTTTTGGTTGCTTGGGTAGTCAATATATACTAGTTGCCTATTTGACAGCTGCATCAATTCGTTTAAGGCAGCTATGGCGAGTTCAGTGAAATAAGTTCGATCTATGTTTTGTTCGTACCACCTGCTCCATACAAGCCTAAAAAAGTCGGCCATCGTGGCTCATTTCGTTTCGGCCGGATTCGTTCGCGGAAACATCTACAAGATTCCGGCACTTCTGGAGAAGGGAGAATTCATCAAGCGGAAGCCTGGGGCCGTATTTTGGATCTAGAAACGAACGACTTTTTATACGAACGCTTGTTAGAAAAAGTTCTTCGTTTCGAGATCCAAAATACTGCCCCTGGTTCCCGTCGTCCGACCGTTTTAAGCGACCTGATTATTGAACACATGCCTAAACGGAAGATGGAAGGCAAGGTGGCCATTTCTTTCCGTGCGTTGTGTCGAAGCTCCAAGCGGAAACCCAGAAACAACGGCAGATGATTCTGGTCATAGAGATCTTCCCGGCGCAGTCGAACGTGGAGCCATTCCAACCCTCCCAACGTGCCCCAGCTCCGCTCAATCGACTTCTGGGCCAATTTGAAGATAAGAGTATATTCAAATAATTTCGTGGCCAAAACAACGGATGCTTTGATAAAAAAAAAAGCGACCAAGGAACTGAAGAATATGCCTACAAGCAGAGATGGCATTTTGCACTAATGGCACGCCGGCGCGTGAGATTAGGCAAAGTGGCCTTTTATGCGGCGATAAATAGACAGAGTGAAAGTGTGCACCTGTGATGGGATGGCTTGGAGTGAGTGAATCACTCTCTCTTTTAAACGATCGCTCTCCCGTCCTCTCGTCTGTCCTCGTCCACATACTCTCGCCTACGATCACTTCACTTGTGCGAGGATGCATCAGTGCTTTACTGTGATTCGCTGGTGCGATTGAAAGTGAAAAAGTCGGAGCTGTAGAAAATGTCCGAAAAAAGGAAATGTAACGAAACATTCTTCTATCTACCTTTTTAATGTAGCGTTGAAGTGAATTTGCAATCACTGCTGTACATTAGCAGAAGAGCCCACACTAGTGAGCTCACTGGAGCACACGCGTCAGGGAATTTATCTGCATTCACTTTGTGAATTTGAGAGCTCTTCATCTTACTCTAGAGCGATTGAATTTTGGGTGAATAAAATCCATTTTTTTCTACTCACATGCGCTACCCGTATGCAAACACTGTGGTGAATATAAACAAGAGAGAAGAGCTCTCGTTGAGCTCGGAAGAGTGTGTGGAAAAATTAAAATCTCTCTTTACCATACTGAAGATATGGACATCACTGCCTACCAGCTTCTTTTTTTTTCAGCTATGGCCAAAATTCCGACTAACTGCGAATAACTGGAAGTAGAAGTATTTTTGAGATGTTTTTCTATTTCTCATGAATCAAATGCAATTTGGTTTGTTAAAATATCTTTATCCATTCTTTTCTACTCTCTACCTTAAGCTCGGATCGTGTTCGAAATAAATTTCATTTTCTATCTCAAACCCATGTTAAATTCCGTTTACTTAAACGGAAAAATAAAGAATTGAAAAGAACTTTCTGCAGCAGTATCCACCTGAAAAGGACAAAAAGTAAAATTGGAATTTGTAAGGTTTCCACGCAAATTAAAGGGAGCTGTCAATTTTACTTTTGGAAAAATATTCCGCTCGATTGTTCCGTAAGTGAAGTTGACATTTTGTTCATGCAGATCAATTGTCAAAATTTCGCATAGTAATATTGAACACAGAAAACAATCTTGTAGTAAAAACTACCATTTTACCCGACTATGCCTGTTTTTAAAACTACCATGAAATTTCAGTCAAATTTACTATGTATTTTTCAGTCAAATAACTACGCATTTATAATCAGGTGAAATTGTTGGTGTTTGCGCTTAATTTAACCCTCGAAATGCTAGTTTCTACTGCGGTTTTTTTACGCCTGTGAGACCATCCGGTCTTATAACAATAATGCGAGACGCGCTTTTTACCATTTGATACATATACCTTACACCGAGAATAGTTTCCATGTAATTTTCATTGGGAACGCTCATGAAGTTTTTCCAATAACAAATTTAATGATTTTTAACTGATATTCACATAACATTTATATGATCACAAAAGTTCTATTAGACAAATCACATGAACTTCAATCGACACATAAGATTCATGTGACTTTTGAGTGCGATTCCCAATAATGGAATCCCATGAAAGTTATGTAAATTTCTGGTGGTCATTTTCCATTGGGTTTGTGATTTATTTTTTTAGAGAAGAGTAACCTCTACACGCTTGTCAAATCATTCTTATCAATTTCATAAAGCGCCTGATGAATTATATGACTGCCGTTTGTGTATAACAATCATAAGGTATATGTATCAAATGGTAAAAAGCGCGTCTCACATTATTGTTTTTGGTACTCTTGGAAGATTCTGACTCCTAATTTTCCCGATATAACCGAACTGATATACTTCAAATGTGGAAAGTAGAACAGGACGAGTAGACTTACTGGCAACCATAATTAGAGTAAAGTCTATTACATATACGATAACAATCCTCCTTGGGCAAGCAAGGCCATTGCTTCCAGTGGTTGATCCGCTACGTATAAGTATGTAGGTACTTCTAAGCCTCAATCACTGTACACGTTATTTTTCATGAAGATCCAAATTCGTACCTTAATCAGACAATTGTAATTTAATAGTCATTAGTCGTACTGAGGCGTGCTGTTAGTTGACTGACATTGGCATTTTTTTGACGTAGTACTACGTGTTTGTTTTTAATACAGCGGTACACGTTGCGAGTACGAGAATTGGAAGGGTCACGAAATATGCTTAGGTTTTGAACGTTAATAACTTATTCATTTCATGACTGATTTTCAAAATCTTTTCACCAATCTATCTGAAATATTTGTTATTGTGTTAAAATTAAACTTTTTAGAATAACGTAAATACAAGGTGATTTCTTGTAATGACGATTTTTTAGAGTAAATATACCAAATTCACAGTACTTTCCTAGCACAGACTTCATATTTAAGTCTTCTTTCGTGCAATATTATCAGTGCTAACCACGAAGGCAGCAACCGAGCCTGTCTCAAACGAATGGAGTATTTGGCCATCCGCAAGCAGACGTCCACCAAGTCTCGGCCTGGTCAACGCCGCCCGCCACCTCGAATGGACGAAGAAAATTTCCCGACGCTTCGGTACCAAATGCCACCAGTTCTATTAAACCATCGCCATGCAAACCGCCCGTTGGTATCCGTTCAGCAACGATTTGTGGCAGCACCCCGATGCCGGCTCCTCCTCCACGCTGATGAAATCCGAGTTGTAGTTCCTCCACGCAACCACCCACCGATGGACATCTTGTCCAAGAGATCTACCGCCAACTACGTTCGTGCCGCTCGAAGGAGGAACAGCTCAAAGCTACCACATCCGTGACGATGAAGTTTAACTCAGAAGCAGGGGCAATTTATCATCGTTGGCGACCTGAATGCGAAACACGAAACCTGGAGGAACACTCGACGCAACCAGAACGGAATAGTACTGCAGGAAGACCTGAAAGAGGGCCATTACACCGTCCTGGGCCCGGATACTCCCACCCGGTTGAGCAAATCCGGGGTCTATTCAACAATCAACATCTTCCTCACCAACATGGGGAACAACATCGCCCAGCCGGAGCTCAGCTCGGACCACTATCCAACTCGGGAAAGGTTTCGACAACTGTCAGAATACTTCACTGATTGGAAGATCTGTATCAACGTCAAGATGTATCAAGATCCAGGTCATCTTCTTCCCACACTCCAACTCTCCCAAACTGGTTCCGCCTGAGGATTGTAAAATAAGCCGCAAAAACACAGCGATGGAATGGACCAAATCCGCTGTCTACCTTAGTGTTTCCCTAGACAGCAACTGATTTTCAGGGAGCAAAGTGTAACGTCCTGTTGAAGCTACTGTTCCCATTCATTAACATAATCTCTGAAAAACAAGCTTTCTGTCTAAACGCAAATCATACTCCCGGTCATCGAATACGGTATGCCAATCTGGGAGAGTTGCGCAAAAACACAAAAACACTGGCCGAGATAAAAATGCTCGATGATTGCTTTAGTGAGTCTATCAATCGTTACAGGGCACGCTGCCTGACATCGGATCATCGGATCATCCGGAATCAGGTGCCCCACCCCTAGGATTTTCAAATTGTAGTTGTTGGTTAAATAGGTTTTAAAATTTTAACTAACAATGCCCCAAGGGCTGATCTGAAAAATCTATTAAAACATAAAACACACCAAACCCATTAAACACATAAAACACATTTAACGAAACCTTAGAGCCCAATGGGCTAAAACATTTAAAATTATAATTTAGTATATAAGGCAAAGAATGGAAATAAAAACAATTTTAGTAGTAATATTCAAATTTCGTCAGCACTATCAGTTCGTTTAGTGAATCAACTACGTTCGACCCAAAGCGAAGAAGTCCGGCATAGTGCCGCACTCTGTATCAGCCGGATACAAGATCCTGGCGATCCTGCAGAAAGGTTAGAGCAGCTAGCGCAAGCCGAGTTTCGGCCATTCGACGGTTTTGCGCGACCAGAAGGTGCATCAAGAGATGATGCAGAAGACGGAAGGTAAGATGACCAACATGGACATCGCCATAAGGAAGCGGTAGTCGAAACTTAAAGTATACCTGCCACACGAAGTTCCCGAAGAAGGTCCTCTTGTGGCTGATAACCAGCGAAAAATTCAAAATTTGAATCGAACTAAGGCCTGTACTCGAAAAAAAAAATGCACCAGACAAAAGTGTTCGCCAAAAGTTTATTTTGAGTCAGACTTTCTTGAAATTTTCAGGGAATGAATTAATACATATGGATTATGTTTCGGCATAATTACTTTATTCAATTTCCTTTCCAATGTTGTGCAATGGTGGAGCCGACCTTTTTGGTCACTTTCATCCATTCTTTCTTCAACTCCAGCTCGATCTTAAGCACCTTGGACGATTTTAGAACATTGGCCTTCACCATGGCCCAAAATCTCTTTGGCCTTCACCATGGACGAATCTCTGGTGAATTTGGGGGGTTGGCGGTTTTTGGTACAAAAACAACGTTATTGTCTCTGTGCCAATCCGACGTCGATCGCGCGTAAAGGCGTGATGCCAGGTCCGGCCAAAATAATGTCTCGCCTCCATGGGACCGCAGGAAGGGCAACAGACGCTTCTGGAGGCAATCGGTGTGGTAAATTTCGCTGTTGATGGTACCCGTTGTGATGTACGGTTTACTCAGTTTACCGCATTGGCATATGGCCTGCCAGAGCAAGTATTTTTTGGCGAATTTGTCCACTTTCTTCTTCCTTATGTCTTCCGCGACATTAAACCTTGATTTGGCAACGTAGAACTCCAGTCCCGGTATCTGCTTTCCGTCTGCCTTGATGCGTCTGCCGTATTTTATTGATCACGCCGGTTCGGTGCCTTGCGGACCTTGAATACACGAAGCCCAGCTCGTTTCATGGTTTGCTGAACGAACCAGGCGGAACACTTTGCCTTGAGAGCCGCGTCACGAATCGAAAGGTTCGGATTACACTTGAAATAATCCAACACCTTCCGGGCCTTTACAGGGTCAGCTGTCTTCGATTTTCTTCCACTTCAAGCCCGCCGATCGGTCGTCTGGGACTCCTTAAACGATTTTACCACCCGAGACACAGTTGTATGGGTGATTCCCAGTTGTCTTCCGATCCATCTTATGGTCGCAGTCTGATTTTCCATGACAGCGCGTAAAATTCTCCGGCGATTTTCTTCTTGTTTCGATGACATCTCAATAACCACTGATTGTTATACCCACATTTTCATCCATTTTTACCCATGGACAAAACAGTTACACACGGATAAAAATGGTGCATTTTATTCGAGTACAGGCCTTAGTGTTCGCACATCAGTTACC
Organism: Aedes japonicus; assembly: GCA_034211315.2. Lineage (NCBI taxonomy): Eukaryota > Metazoa > Arthropoda > Insecta > Diptera > Culicidae > Aedes > Aedes japonicus. Next base: position 38,300 of record JASCZW010006361.1, on the reverse strand, counting down.
TACTGAGGCACATGTCAACGTAATAACCCGCCCAACACATCGGGTGCATTTTATGTACAGGGTGCCGTAGAAAACAATGCGAAATTTGTTCTATTTCTTTCAAATCCCATTTTCAACTAATTCAAGCAATAATATCTACATTTTCGAGTGCAGTTATCTTTATAAAGTCCTTTTAAACAAGTTTATTCAATGTGTCTTCCATTTTTATTGATAACATCGTCGAACCAACGCCGGAAGCCAGAGCATGCCTTTCGGACGTAGTCCTCCGACATTGACTGCCATGTGCGTGTTATGGTTGACTTCAGGGTTTTCACACTAGGGTATGATGTTATGCAGGCTCGTGCTTCAACATCTGCCCATATCGAATAATCCAACGGATTAAGATCTGGACTGCTAGGGGGCCACAAATCCTTCGGCCAAAACTTCATGTTATCGTTCAACCATTGTTGGGTTCAACAGGACGTGTGACACGGCGCTCCGATATACACTTCGGTATTGATTTTAACTCCAGCATCAATGAAAACAGGCGGCATTTTGAAACCGTTGGACGCCACCACGCCAGCATCGATGCTGAAAAGCTTTTCGTCGGTGAACAGGATTATCTTTTTTTCCTTCTTCAACAGGGCAAGCAATCTCTTGGAACGAGTAACGCGTAGTTCCTTGACCTGTAATCAAGTGACGTTTCACTCTGGCTCTGGAAGATGCATGCAGGTCTTCTTTGATGATTCTCCGCATGGATTTCTCCGAAATATTGGCTTCCTTTGCAAATTTCTTGTGGAACGCACCGGGTTGCGAGCAATTTTTGCACGGACCGATTTGATCACGTTCGGCGTGTGTGCAAAGCACGGACGTCCGCTTCCCGGCTTCCGCTGCTTATGACCATTCTGCAGGGACTTTTTATGAGGTAAACTATTGCCAAATGGCACCCTACCACCTTGGCAATCTCTTTCGGCTTCTTCTGGGCGAGCAACAAACTGGTGATGACTTCTTGAATGTAAACATAATCAAATACACTTCCGACAGAAATTAGTCACTAGCGCTGCACCAAACAAATTTTAACTCTATACACAGTGAAAATTGTATCAAACCCCGTAAGTCCTGATACTGAAATAAGAATATAAATTGAGATGGCAAAAATAAACGCTAATCGAAAACCTCGAGATCGCTTCAATTTTCTAGCTCCGAAATCCATTTGCACCACCTGCCGTCAGACTAGAGGATGTATAATTTTTGCGTGTATATTTAGTGAATGAAAACAATATCAGAGTGTATGCTGCAACTGCAAGTGTGCACAGATACTGACATAGTTTCCAAATCGAATCAAGTGTTGAAACTGTGATTTGTATCCTCAAAATAGCGAGGAGATGGCTTGGACAGACACGCCACTCTTTTCCGGTCAGTCGGGCAACGTTGCTGGAGAATCATGCCAACAGCGGGAAAGCTTTGCATCTCATTGCATACTAATGACCGTCGCATGACGACGAAACACACCGGAACGTAATGGACATAGTCTAGTCCTGGCTTCTTTAATCTTCCATCTGACTATTATAATCCCGGATTGAAAAGTGGGTTACGCTTCACCGAAAGTAAACCTCTTCAAGCTAAATCTGATAAAATTTAGTGAACGCAATTCTACAGTGCTATTTTGTGTGTCTGGCGAACAACGTGTACCTTTAAAACAGAAACCATGTCCTGCAGTCACGAACCCACGTAATCAACAACATCCACTAAATTATGTCTTGAGGCCACGCGATACGCTTCAAAATCCTGCCCCGGATTGCATTCGATGTTTGCAGCTCAACACAGTACTCGACCCGATTTTCCCCAAGCTCGAACTAAAATAAACAACAACAACAACAACAATGCCATCATTCACCTTCCTCGGGCTGCTCCGGGCGAGCCTTCTGGTTCAGCTGCGGGAATCCTTCGCTCAATCCACCCTCCACGGGGTACGTTACATCGCCGAGCGGGGTCAACCGTTCTGGGTGAAATTCTGCTGGTTCTGTATGGTTTCCATCGGAACCGTTACCACGCTGGTCATCATTTTCAATCTGTGGCAGCGCTTTCAAACCAAACCGACCATCACGGGACCCGATACCGGATTGCGCCAAAACTGGACCACCTTTCCGACGGTGGCATTGTGCCCGGTTGATCCGTTCGATCGTGCTAAGGCCGAACGGTGGGTGGAGGAGTTTGAACCGGCAGCAAATTTCACCGAAATGGAACCATTTTTGCGTTCGATGTCACGAATTTCGTTTGATCGGATCGCAGCGATTGTTTGGTCGTTGAATGATGTTTCACCGACGTGGAGCAGGGCGGTGCTCGCGAAGGGCTTCCGGGATTTCGTATTTCAAGTAGCGGTTGATTGCAAGGATCTGTTGGCCGAGTGTTGGTTCCGGGGTGAGCCGTTGGAATGCTGTAATCAATTTCTACCGGTTTTCTCCGAACATGGGTTCTGCTATGCATTCAATTCTAAGTTCATCGATCGAGCGGAACGATGGTAAGTTATTCATAGTTTAGGTTTTATTTTATCACTATTTGAGGTACAAATTTTTTTTTTATGTGGTTAAAAATATTGCTTCAACTCACCAATTCATAAATTCCTGACGTTTCTTATGAGATTACATCTGTTTTTTGCTAACGAACTGAAACTGTACGGGTGCTTTGAATTTAAAATGAAGGTTTTGAAAGGAAAAGTTAACTTCGTCTGTTTAATCTAGTAGCTCTTCGCAATGGCATACGGCAAACATGAGGAATGTTGGCATTCCATTTGCATTCTATTTTTAAAATGATTGTTTAACTATATCGGTTTATCAGCAAACTGGGAGAATCTGCTTTGCGCATCGGCTGTGAACGGTTGTGTCGAATCTTTGTTGCGCACTATTCTATTATCAGGCATAGCGCATTATCTATTGTTCAGCGGCGCGATTGTTCGAGTGAGCGAAAAAAATAGAACAATAAAGTTGGGGTCAGGTGATATATGTTGGTTACTGTGGGTGTAGATCGTGATTGATTTCGTGGTTTGTTTTTGACCAGTAGTGTTCCAAGTAACAATTTCAGTTCTATTCCAGCCGTGTAGCACTCCTCTCGGCTTTGTTGATGAAACTACATTCAAAACGGTTTTGTCCACGAACACCTTCTCTAGGGATCTTTAAAGCCGAAATGTATACAAAGTGGCCCACTCTATAGACGGTTGTAAAAAACAAATGAATAAAACCTTTCTAAGACCATAAAGATTTTGAAAATGTGCTAGTGCAAGATGTTATGACCACTTGAGAACCATCATAAAACCTATTGGCTGCCATCAAAACCAGTATACGACCAAATGGCACAGCTGTCAAACTTCACGGCGATAGCGTGGTTGATTTTTATTGTTCTGCTTTGTTCGATTCTCTGCTCTGATTCATTCAACCGTAAATAATGGCTAAGAAAAAAGTGCTAGTGTTGCGGTGAATTATGTTTGATAGCAAAATATCCAGAATAAATTGAGTTTTTTTCATAGCTTATCATGCTCCAAATCACATGCGCATTAAATTTTATGGTGAATATTGGCACGATAAGAGCCGACAATTAATGCGCCTCGGAAATTATGCGAGATTACAAGAACAAAAACAAAATTGAAAGAAATATATTCGATAATTAATCATGAAACTCCTGAAAATTGATGGAATTCAATAATAAGCGGCTTGCTTAGTACATAAAGAGTGTTCGTTTTGTTGTTTGCGGAAAAATTTTGATGTCATTTTATGGAACGGTTTCAGTGAGAAACTTAACGGATGCTTTCAGATCGAGAGCGCACACAACTTCTTCGAAAAAAAAAAAATACCGAGCTTTGTCCGATAGTAAAGGAAGTTCGCAACAAAGTATCGAACACGCACACACGCCACCAAACAATAAATAACCGAAACAATAGATAACGCGCTATGCCCTATAACAAAACCGACATCAAGGTGATACGACGCGTATGATGAACTAATTATGTAGGTCGTAATTAATTGCTTGTTGTGTCTGAAATCTACAAAAACCAAAAGAAAGAGCAAACTTCTGCTCTTTCTTTTGGCTGTGTTCGATCTCAGATACAATCAGTAGTTTTTGTGAAATTTCGATTTGAAGTGAGAGAGATGATGTACGTACTATCGAGGTATGCCTGTATTTTCAATGGGAAAACAAAGAAATTCTTAATGTGGTGATTCGGCGACTATGGTGAACCAATACTACTGGTCAAAACCAACCACAAAATAAATCACGATCTACACCCACAGCAACCTACATACATCACCTAATCGCAACTTTATTGTTCTATTTTTTCGCAAAATCGAACAATAGATAATGCGAACGCCGTTGAACAATAGATAATGCGTTGAATCGGTTGTGTCGATACTACGTTCCGCAATATTTTGTTATCGGGCTTAGCGTTTTATCCATTGTTTCGGTTAATCGTTGCGCGAGTGATCGAGTGAGCATGAAAAGTCGTGGTTCGCCGGGTAAGATGGGTCGGTGGTGAGTACATAATTAATTGTGATTAATTGTGAATTGTGAATTGTGATCCAAATTATTCGTTCGCCATGCTCGTCGGGCCACCCTATCTTGGAACAAATAAACCACTGTCCCATTTTTAAGTGACTACAACGCCATCCGTACTGTTGTTGTAGATCGGTCCAAGTTGGCTCTCAGGCGTTGAGATGAATTGACTTGTTTTCCTAAAGAAATACCACTATCACACTTTCTGAGTGGTCCCAATAGCATTCTTACTGTTGGTTTAAACCACTTTGTTTTCCCAATAAAAACTCACAATCACACTTTCAGGGTGGCCACACAATCTTAATATAAAAATTCCCGCATTTTTGCCTTATTTTCCCGCCTGTTACGATGAGTTAATATAAATTACTCGTAGCTAAATCTCTGAGCTCCCAACCTTTTTCCAGTTTGATTTACCACCAGACACTTTCCATTTATTTAAAATACGCATTTTTGTGCGACAGGATGAGCCAATTTTCAACAAATGTTGTCAAATTTTGTAGAGCTCTCCTGCTTGGTTCTAGCCAAAATTTGTCCAAACCATTTTCTTTTCTCTGGAATCCGGCAAACAACTTCAGACGGCATTGAGCACGGCTGCCCAAATTCTTCTTTCACCATGTGTTAACATCCTTACAAACGCAATTCGCCAAACTTAAAACACATTCGCCACCACATGAAAGATAAGTTCATTTCTGGCCTCACCTGTTACAGCCGTGTAGCCAGATCTTCTAAGGGCATCTTCAACGGTGGTTGAAATCATGGTTTGGATTTATTTGTTTAGACCAAACGCAAAAACATCGCTGCATCGCTGGTGTTTGTAAATTTTGTTTTGTACCGGATCTATTTTGCATCATTTCAGAACTTATATAAGCTTCTAAGTTTCTTACTGAACACACTCTTTAATAATTTAATTTAATGAACTTCGGAATATCTATGAAGAATGGGTGGAAATATCTATAACGAACATGCAAGAAATTGATTAAACTTCTCGGCAGTTGAATAAAATAATTGGAAGTTTCCAGATAATCATGAAGTTTGCTCGCTGTCTTTCGAGAAGAGAAATGGTGGAGCTTTAGAGAAGTTCATTGAATTGCCGAAAAATTATTAACGTTTCTGAAAACTTGGATGAACTTCCAAAAAGTTTGCTGATCATCCATGGAACAGGAACAACTTTCTGGAAATGACGAGAACTTAGAAAATCAGATTTCGCTTACCAGAAGTTGTTTTAACTTTCAGCAGGTACATATTCTGTGATTAAAAGCAGAATATCACACATATTTAATTAACTTACGAGAAATTGAAAAAAAAATCTTGGAAGCCGTAGAATTTCTGTGGAATAGTTAGCATTACCGAGATGTTGTTAAACCGTACAAGAACTTTTTATGATCTCCAAGATTGTGAATAGGTGGAAATTCTATGAAATTGATTAAAAAGTGATTGGTTTCTTCATTCTCGTTTTGGCTGGGTTCAAAAAATTATCGAGTAGTAAGAAGTTTAAGTTCTTCTTAAAACATAAATATCCTGAACTTTTGGGATGTTTCGGAACGATTGGAAAGTTTCTCCATCACCTGGAAAGATCCTTGAAGTTCTAGGAACCTCCCCAAACTTATGGAAAAATCCTTTGAATGTTTCCTAAACTTTTCGAATGCTAAAAAAATCCAATTTCCTGTTTATCTGGGACGTTTTCTGAAATTCTAGAAAGTTCCCCGATCTTAGGGGAAGTTTTCTGAAATTCTTGGAATGAAATCGCAGGACTACTGAGAAATTTCCTGAATTGCTGAATCCTCTGAGCATCTGGGTGTTTTTTAGAGCTTTTGGAAAGTTCCTTGAACTTCTGGGACCTTCTCTGAATTTCTGATACGTTCTCTGAACGTCTGAGATGTTTTCTGATCTTTGGGGGAGTTCCATGATCTTTGTGAGCATTTCCTGAAATTCTGAGAAATTTTTTGAATTCATGAGAAACCCTGAACTTTAAGGACGTTTCTTGAACTCCTACATGTTCGCTGAACTTCTAAGAAGTTCTGTATATATCTAGCAAGTTTCATGAAAATCTTAAAGTTCATGAAGTTCACTAAACCTCTAGGAAGATCCGCAAACTGTTGAAAAGCTTCATGAATTTCTTGACTGTTCTCTGTTGGAAGTTCTTTAATTTTCTGGAAAGTTCCTTGAATTTTTGGGAAGTTTGAGTAGTTCTATGAACTTAGATAGTTACCTGAACTTCTGTGAAGAACCCTATACTTTTGAAAACTTCCCTGAACTCGTGGTAAGCTGCTTGAATTTGTGGACAATTCCCTGAATCTCTGGGAAACAATCTGAATTTCAGGAAAGTTGTCTGAACTTCTAGGAAGAACCTTTAATTTATGGAAAGCTCCCCGGTTTTCTGGAAAGTTCCCTGATTTTATGGTATGTTCCTTTGACATCAAAGAGAACAGCTAAGATAAGTCTAAGTAAAATCTAAAAGGTATACCGAGCTTCTGATAAGTTCCCTGAGTTTCTAAGTGCACTGAATTTACAAGATTTTTTTCGAACTTTTGGGAGAATTTTTATCTATCAGTTTCTTAACCTTTTCCGATATTGGGGGCGTAAATACTGCGAGCCGTAAGTCTTAAGGACAGATTTGCAAAAATTCCTCAGGGTCACCAGCCCCCAAGTTTTCGTTGAGAGAACTAGCTGAGGACATACGCTAACATCCGTTAGGCTGCAGTGCATATACAGCTGCATCACAACTGCTGGAAAAAGTCATCAGTTGACTCTAGTTGTCGCATAATGTCTAAGATCATATCCCTTGGCATGTTAAAACGTCGCAGAAAGTGCTTCTTGGCATAGCTTGGCGTGACTCTATCTATCACTATCAGCACTATCTAATATCGTTTAAATGAGATGCATGCATTCACACACTCACCACCACTCAAACCAATCCATGGTAAAAAGTTTGCGAAAAATCCTCGGTCTCTGAAAAAAAACAAAACTTCTGATCTCTAGATATTGTATGATTGACAAGATGATAGGTGTTGGTGGGTTTAACAACAAGAAATACTACACCGGTGCGGGGAACGCAAAGTTTGTCTGTTTTAGCTAGTTCTTTTTAAGTTTGCTGATGCAAATCAACTATAAAGATGTTAAAATAGACCACCGCTGAAGATGCTCTAAGCGGTACGTTTTGAACAGGCTGAACAATGAGATCGGTGGACCGAGTAAATGACAAAAACGCTACTCAAATCATTTGAAAAAGGTGTGAGTATGGTTCCTTCTATATGTCAAAAATTCCCGATGGCTTTTGAAATTCCCGCCTTTTTCCCGCATATATCCCGATGATTTTGGATTCCCGCATTTTACCCGCATTTCCCGATTTTCCCGTGTCTGTGGCCACCCTGCACTTTGTGAGTAGCCTCAATAGCATCCTTACTGTTGGTTTAAACCAGTCAAAATCTACTTACTTTACCATTATTAAAAATCACTTTGTTTTCCCAATGAAAACCCAAAATCACTGTTACGACGTGACCCCCCGGCGCTACTCAACTGTGGTTGATCAGCATGATGGTCAACACAGCACCGATTTGACCGAAGGCGTAGATGTAGAAGAGAGTGGATAGACTACAACAAAGACCATATTCAATAGCAATAGAATGAAAACAATGATATAGCCGTTACATTCCATTACAAGGCCAGTGTTTCTTAAAACTAGTTTTCACTTTTGTTTAGTATATAGTTTGAAGTCTTTCGACATTCACGTTCCTAAGTTACGTTCCTAGTGGTATAAGCGGTATTTCATGGATTAGCCGATAGAACTGAACTCGAGGATACATAATCATTACAAAATATTTAATTAGAATGCGACATCGAGCCCGTAAGTAATTATACATTTTTGAAAGGACCAAGCGAATAAAATGAAGTTTATTTAAGGTAGAAACCTTGAAAGGCTATCGACCGTATCGTGACTGGACTTAAGAATTAGAGGGTTCACTAAATATTGTACGTAAGCCTAGGGTAAGAAGATTGAAGAAAATAATTAATTAAACGTTTATTTTAGCTTAAAGCTAACCACAACAAAATCTAAGGTTTTCTAAAAAGATTTGAGAAGCCCCTCCAACATAACAAATCGAAATCGAAAGCCGGAGGCCACAGCAACGACAAAAGGAGTTGCCTGCTGTTTCGAGCGGAACCCCAACCTCTCCGTCCGAGATGTTGCAAGGAAGCTGGGACTGGCACCTTCAACCGTAGATAGATCTAAAAAGCGTCAAGCTGAACCTTAAGAAGACTCAAAAAGCTGTTTTGAGCGAGATACAGTTCAAGGCAAACTGGCGTTCTGCGGCGAATAAAGTGGACAAGGAGACTGTACAAAATCGTATGGCTGGTGTTAAACGAAAGACCCGGTAATTCGCATTCGGTAAAAAGGAGGCTTAGCTGAATACTTCTCCTGTATTTTGTATGAACTGAACTTGAAAAAGAAAAAGAATTTGAGTTAATGAGAAAAACTCGCATACATGACTGTTTGATCAAATTTTGATCGAATACGCTTTAATAATATCGATGAATAAATATGAAGCATATTTAAATATGTAAACCGAAAATACATTTCATATACATAACAGTTGAGTTCCACATCCTGAAAATTCAATATGATTAAAAACAATAAATATATAATTTATTCTAAAATACATCCTTTAAGCAGTTTTCTTTATGTTCTTCTAGTTGCATTCCAAGAGACCGATTTGATGATATCTGAAAGAGATCAATGAGGTCTATACAGATGGAGAAGAAGTGATTAAGTTGTATTAGTGTAATGCAAAATACTGTCATTGTTCGTGAGATGATAGACAGGCTGTTTTTTGTAAACATGTGTGACGTAAATCTCCAAAAACAACACCTTGCTCTTCACCACCTGTTTAAACCTCATTGGGAATTTCATAGAAAATGATAAAAAAAAAATCATAACTTTAGTTCCCCAAGAAGGTGCTGCAATGGCTGACAATCAGCGAGAAGGGAATATCAAAAGCGCTCTTCTTTTGCTCCGGACTGGTCGTGAACGAAGAAATTTACAGTACGGAATGCCTGTCGGATGTTGCGTCATCAAGAAATACCATAAGGGCGAAGACGCGGGGTTCTGGCCGGATCTGGTGTCGGCCCACTACTCCAAGCGATAATTGGAGGAGATTAAGAGGCTGTATATCGATGTTGGGCGAACCCGCCCAACGTCCCCCAACTGCGTCCCATCGAGAATTTCTGGGCCAACCTGAAGCGTAAGATTGATAAATAAAACGAAGAAAGAACTCAAAAACATGCCTACTCGCATCTTTTCGTCCGCCATGGCGAATGTTCCGGTTAACTGCTGGAAGGCCGCTGGCAACGGCGTAGATTTTGTTGCAAGTAAGCTTATTTTATTACCTTCCATAGGAAATTTATCAAAAGCAATTATCTGACTTAGTTTTTTTTGTCACTATCCGAAAAAAAAGTAATTTTTTTAAATGCAAACGTTAATTCACTTGGTGTGCAAAGTATTTTATTAAACATTGTTTCAAGGCAACTATATCAAATTAATAAACGATTGTATTTTTCAAATTGATAAATAGAATGATTTCCTTATATTCACTTCTTGTCATGTATTTATCTCGAAACAATTTGATCAGCCTACTACCAATAGCAAGCAAATCAAAATGTGTGTGTGTGTTTTTTTTTTAATAACGACGGATCTGAAAAGAGTTGCGAGAAAAGAAAGTTTGTCCACATTGTTTTTACATTTAAAAACATAGAAGTTATTAAAACTCCTTTTGATATCGCCATGTGCCATGTGCACAGTGGTCCAGAATGCTAATTTAGCTGAAAAGATACATTTTCAGCCTAAATTTGAAGTTTTGGAGCAAAATTGTCTTCTACAAAGTTGTTTTTAATGAAAATGCGCTTCTTTTGGTGTGAATGAAAACAAGGGTGGTTCTTATTTTCAGAGAATCTGAAAATATAACTGTTTTATTTGCAGAAATAAAGGCATACATTATTTGGAAAAGTTGTAGAATAAATCATTTCAAGCAACTTTGAGTGTACATTTTTTTCTTTACGTCTTGATATGACCGAATAAGAGTATTTTATTTTCCTACGTAGCTTAGGGTGTCCCTATAAAAATCAGTTATTTTTCTTTTTTATTTCAAATTTTCCATTGTCCATACAGAAAAAACAGTTTTTTGCTCTAACTTTTTTATTTCATTTTTGCCAACAACATTGTTCGCAGATGAATTTTATAACTTGAAAAGATAAAAGTTTTGACGTAGAAATCTTGCCGATGTCTTTTACCGTTAGCGAGTAATTAACGATTTTCTTATAAAATTACGCCCTTTTCAAATGTGTTTTACTCAATTTAAAAAAATAACGTATCTCCAGTTTTCAGACATGATATGCAATAATAAAATACTTTCAAATGCTGTTAAGAAATATTTTTTTGGTTTGCCCCAACTTTGCTGGAAAATTTGAAATAAAAAAGTTACAGCAAAATAACTGATTTTTATAGGAACACCTATGCTTTTATTTCTGCAAATAAAACAGTTTGATTTTCGATTTATCTGAAAATAAGGAACATCTTAGTTTTCATTCACACCAAAAGAAGCGCCTTGTTATTAAAAACAACCTTGTAGAAGACAATTTTGCTCAAAAACTTGAAACTTAGGCTGAAAATGTATCTTTCCAGCTAAATTCACATTCTGGACCACTGTGCATTGGTTTCTTATACTCTCAAATTATAAAGCAGCATAGTATTGATTCTATCGAGGTTCGCCAACCGCCAACCGTGTGTTCAGTAGAACTGAGGTCATTTTATGGAATCTTGAAAACCTGCAGCTCCATCCGATATCTTCGAGTGAATCCTTTCCACTGAGAACAGACATCCAGGCTCGAACATTCTTTTCTCAGTTTACTCAATTTTTAAAAGCCGTTTTTTAACATTTGAAACAGCAGCGCCGCCTAGCCTAGGTTACACCAAACTCAAATTGACAACGGCTATCAAATCTCGAGGCGCACAGGTGGCGCCATCAACATACGATTCACCAAAACTAACAGATACGAGCTGTAATTTTAAAATGTCAGTTACAGAAATTTACACACGGATGGCACTCCAGTTTAGATGTCTATTCTCTGTGTCCTTTCCACGATGGAGACACATAGACAAACATTGACAAAGCATTCTGCCTGTAGACAAACTAAGTGTTGACTGTGAACGCTTACTATAATAACCGGATACAAATGCTCAGCCGGCCGATGCTGGTGGTGAATTCTCTGAATCACGAGCAACGGTTTGTGTGCCAAAGATGGAATCTGCAGGGACAAAAACAACTGAATCCCAGTTGAAAGAATATTATATATATATATATATATATATATATATATATATATATATATATATATATATATATATATATATATATATATATATATATATATATATATATATATATATATATATATATATATATATATATATATATATATATATACCCGTTTACTGAATACAAGGTAAGCTGCCATAGAACTTTAATGGCGGTCTGGCATTAATATTAAAACATATCACATTATTCAATAAATTACCTATCTATATCTAAGAGTACCGTTCTCACCACACTGGGTAGATGATAGCTTCTATCCATCCACCACATATACAGTAAAATACTATCCAAAATCTTAAACAAAGTAGCCCACAGTGCTTGGTATCCGTGTTCCCCAGCAGCAGATTACATCCCACGATAAGATTGTTCCGTTTCAAATCAATGCGCATAACCAAAATTATAACCATCGAGGACAGTAATCATGCCTTATCACGCAAGCACGACGACGACGGCAATTTTCCACCCCAAAACGCTTCGACATATGTACCGTTCAGTGTTCTCTTTCAAGTGCCTTTTGTACGTCCGCTGCAGATTACAGGACACAGAATGGAACAATGTGAACCAGTGTGAGAGGCAAAATGGATTCCTCCGGAAAAAAGAAACCCAAACCGGCCAAGAAGGTCAATGTTAAGAAAGCTAAAAAGCCGAAAAAGGAAAAAGATCCTTTCAGTAGTGCCCGGTTGCTAAGAGGCAGCCTACTCTACCAGACAAAGGAATTTTTCGAAAATTCTACCCTTCATGGGGTGCGCTACATCGCTGAGGAAGGGCGGCCATTTTTTGAACGGTTCATGTGGTTCAGTTTTGTGGCCACCGGTGCTGTTGCGGCTATTGTTATCATTTTCAGTTTGTGGGAAAAATTTCAAACGAATCCCACCATCACCGGGTTGGATACGGATTTCCACAACCAGGAGGTGATTTTTCCAACGGTGATGGTCTGTCCGGAAGTGCCGTACGATGCACAGGGCGTGCACGATGTGGCCTACATAACATTGGGAAACTACGAAGCCGGCTCGGAACAGTACGAACCGTTTCTGCAGATGTTGACCCAAATGTCCTACGGAGTGATGGGCAATCTGGTGGCGCTGAGTGAAAATGTTTCGGACAAGAAAGCACTGCAGGACAGGGACCTCAGGAAGCTGGTTTTCAAGATGGCGATCGGGTGCCCGAAAACGTTCACTTATTGCCGCTATAAAGACGAACCGATCGAATGCTGTGCGTACTTCAAGCCGGTCTACTCGGAGCATGGGTTTTGCTATTCGTTCAACGCGCGATACGTCTCGCGGCCGGTGGTGGAGTGAGTTAGGGTTATTCTGATGAGGAAGTTGATCTTATTACTCTGCTTTACTCTATAATAAACTTGAATCTCTTTTTACTCCACAGGGAACGCAGCACCGAAGTCAACTACCTCTACGAAACGGATAAAAAGTGGGGCCTAACGTTTGCTCCGGTTCAACCGTCTCACATCTTCGTGCACTCGTACAACGAAATCTCCGGATGGGATTTCCGGCCGCAGGTCCAGTGGGACGTCAACTTTGCCATCGACTTTCTCATCTCGATGAAGGAGACCTACACCACCGAGGACGCTCGGCAGCTGTCCACGGGGCAGCGCAAATGCATTTTCCCGGACGAAGTCAAACTGAAGTACTACCGAGACGACTACACTTTTTCCGGCTGTATGAAGGAATGTCGAATGCAGAAGTGCCTCAAATACTGCAAATGTATTCCACCGTTCTATGCCCCGCCGGTTTCCTTGCCATTCTGTACAATAAAACAACTAGCATGTTTGGCCAAGTACACGGATAACATCACCAGCATCAGTGAATGCCAGAACTGCGAGCTAGGCTGCCACAACACGGTCTACGACATCGAAAAGTACTCCAAAATGTAAGACCTCAAATAACTATGTAATTCAATTCAAGGTCCAACTCTTCTTGTCTCCTTTCGAAACAGCATGAGCACGGACGAAAGCAAGGAACCGGTCGTCACCATCGAGTATCTCACGTGGCCCATCATTCGCTACAAGCGGGAGGTCTTGTTCGGTTGGGTCGACCTACTGGTGTCCTTCGGAGGTATAGCGGGCCTATTTCTGGGCTTCAGCCTTCTATCCGGGGTGGAGATCATCTACTTCTTCACAATGCGAGCATGCTGTATGCTGTACAAGAATCGAGACGAATTGATTGCCATCGAGCAGGAGAAGCTGAAACGTCCCCAGCACCGGTATGACCTGAGTCTCACTCCGGATTTCAGAAATCGAGTGCACCCGAGTAGCACGCCAGCATCTTCGGAGTCACAACCGGAGGGTTTAGCCAAGAGGCTTAACAAGAACATCATTACGGTTGGTTTGATCGAACAGGAGTTTCAGGCCGTTAAGATCCCCAGTAGCAAGGGATTGGTACTGGGTGGGGCTAGTAATCGCTTTATTGGGCGGTACGATCGTTTGAAGACCATGGCCAAACGGGATATGTTTCGACCTATTCTAGTGGCTCCGTACAGCGAAAAGATCAAACCCCTAGATAGAAATGTGATTGGAAATAAGGACGGACTGTTCTATAACGGCTATTTACCGTGATGTTGTAGTATATTGTGGATAGTTTAAACCTATTTTTGTGCAATGCCTGATGTGTTTTTCTCAAAGTTTCATGAACCACCTATAAACCACGTAGACTTTTCTGGGGGAGGGAGGGGTCCTACCAAAGTCAACATTCCAAAAAAAATGTATGGAGAAAAGGAGGACGGGGTGGGGGCCTGAGATTTTCAAAAATTAATCTACCTGGAGAACAGGTCCTAATTTTTTATCTTCACGAGTACCGAGGCAAGTTTATATCCATCATCCTTCTTCCTGCTTGCCTCTTCTTTTCAGCTACTTTATTTGAGGTCTGTCTTTTGTTGCTCAATCTAGTGCCCAATAACAGACGGACATCGATCGTTATTCATTGACGACAACCAAATTGCATGGAGACAGCTTCCACTCTTTATAGACCTACATTTTCGTCATTTATCAACTTTTGAGACAGTTATCTCTTTTTCATCGGAATGTTACTCAATTTCGTTAAAAAGTGGATCAACTGCAATTTTTGAGTAGATCCACTTTACGTAAATTGAGTAACATTTCCGTGAGAGAAAAAGAGATAGCATTCAATTGTACTCAAAATTGAGTAAAGTGAAGTGGAGGTATACATGTTGATTCTACGTATAACTGTCCCATGTTCTATGGGTTTCCCTATATACATGGGACAGTTATGCTTATAACGGCAGTATAGACCTATCAACAAACATACAAGCAAAAAAAAAGCCGCAGTAGAAACTACCATTTCGAGGGTTAAATTAAGCGCAATCACCAACAATTTTCAGCTGACTATAAGTGCGTTTGATTTTACCATGCCCCGATTAGATCAACTATGGTGCGGTTGATATCAATATGAGGTTAACAAGTAAAACAAAGATTTCGAATGGATGCAAGAAAACAATGATAACAGATGTCGAAAAAAACATTGATTCATTAGGTGTTGGCATATTTTTCAGCTCTCTGTTAGCGAAATTGTTCGAATAGATCCTCCGCTTTAGGTTCGCACAGAAATGTTCAATTGCATAGGGACATTTGGTATATTCAAACGCTTCATCTCCTCCAGTGATCACTTCGCGTTCTGTGCCGAGGCCAGATCCGGCGATTTTTTAATGAAGGCCGCCACTTCCAGTAAACACTTCGTGCTGTATACCGCAAGTCCCGAAGTAAGGGAGAGCGGCTTTGACATCCCGTTTTCACTGATTGTCAGCCACGAGAGGACCTTTTCGAGAACTCTGTGCGGGAGATGTACTTCTCGTTGCTGCTCACCTGCTTCCTGGAGGACGTGAAATAGCCGATTCTCCGCTAGTCATTGCGTCGAACGTAAGGTATGCCTCATCGTCCATGATCAAAACCACGTTGCGCTTCGCACAGAAGCAAATCTTGACGACCACCTTCAGGCGCTACTTTTGAGTAGCCGGCAGGAACCCGGCCTGCACTTGATGCCCTAACTTTTCTCCAGGAGCGCGAGGATATTGTATATGGCCGCTCGGCTGTATCCAGCCGGCACAAAGTGCGGCATGATGATGGACTTCTTCGCTCTGGGATGGAGCCGGTAGCAATTAAGGCCCAAACGTAATGTGGACGGAAACGGAACGGAAACGGCAAGCTTGACAGTTGTCGCAAATTACGTCGACATGTCCAATTGAAATCAACTTGGATCTAATCAGGTTTCTATCCGACAAGCAGGTATAGTCCGATAAGGCTCTTCCATAGACTAACTCTAAGACCAGTAGGTCCTATACAAAAACGATTTTTTTCTTGGCTCAGTCAGTACTAGCACATCGGTCCCAAGCTTAATAATGCGCCCTAATAATGAACTCACACGAACACACACTCAAATATTCTGTCAAAAGAACACAGCAAATAAAAACAATGGCGCAAATATGTACAGCAAGGTGTTGGCTTCAAGGTGTAATTCTGACCAAGGGATTCTACAACAGTGAACCAATTTCAAATCGCTAGTTGCATATTGATTGTTGGCTCTTCCGCTGCCGTCGCCGTTCTGCTTCCGTTATCACTGCGTTCGAGCTTTTACACAGCAGTTGCTGCACTATAGATCAGTGCATGGGCCCTAACCTCAATTCCGTTTTGACATTTTTGGGTGGTTTGTTTTGATTACTATCTTATTTGTTTTGATTCCCAGAGTGAACAAAATTTATTACTGGTGCAGGATCGTTATTCTATCGAAACAATTTTTTAAGTTTGAAAATCAAACTCAAATTAATAACTATGGAATCCATAGAAAGTTATCGAGAGTTGTCGTACTTGCGAATAAGTAACCAAAACAAACCACCCAAAAATGTCAAATTTTTGTCGGACTGAACCGACTGACGTCTGCGTGCACTGATCTATTTTTGCCATTACTGCCTTTTTGTTTTGCTTTACAGCCTACTTGAAATTAATGCCCAGCTCATCGTAGTCCACGTTCCGTCTTCCATCTGCACTCCCCCGTAGATCGTACGCAGCACCTTCCATTCAAAGACACCAAGAGCGCGTTGATCCTCCACTAGCAATGTCCATGTTTCGTGGCCGTAGAGAACTGCTTGTCTAATTAGTGCCTTGTAGACGGTCAACTTTGTACACACAAAGAATAATCTATATAAATAAAAATGAGTTGGGGTTTCCTTTGTCACAATTTAACTCGCGAGCGGAAGGACCGTTTGGCAAGATTTTTGCTTTGTTGGATTTGTCTTGGACACCGAAAGGTTCTTATGGTGGTTTGAAACCCCTCCTTCTCTGGAAGGGGGCTCCCATACGGTGAAGCACAAATTTCTGCATAACTCGAGAACTGATCAAGCAAAGGAACCCAAATTTAGCATGCGGAAGTTTTTGGAGGCAAGCAATGTTTCTATGGTAGTCAGAGACCCCTCCCCTCTCTAGAAAGGGAGGCTCTCGTACAAATGAAACAGAAGTTTCTGATTATCTCAAGAACTAATCAAGCAAATGGAACCAAATTTGGCATTTGGAGGTTTTTGAAGGCAAAAAATGTTTCTATTGTGGTTTGAAACTCCTCCTCTCACTGAAACAGGGGTCTCTTATACAAATAAAACACGAATTTCAGCATAACTCGAGAACAAATCAAGCAAAGGAACCAAATTTGGCATGTGGAGGTTTTTGGAGGGTAGATTTATATATATACATAAAAATGTATTTCTGTCTGTCTGTCTGCCAGTCAGATCCTTATAGACTCGGAAATTTCTGAACCGACCAACGTGAAAATTTATATGAAGGGGTTTTTGGGACTGGGGAAGGTTCTTATGATTGTTTGAGACCCCTACTCTCTCAGGAAGGGTGGCTCTGATACATATGAGCCACAAATTTCTTCATAACTCGAGAACTAATCAAGCAAATCAAATCAAATTTGGCATTTTGAAGGCAAGAATGTTTCTATGGTGGTTCAAGACCCCTCCCCTTTTTTGAAAGGGCGGAGGGTTGAAATAAATGAAACTCATTTTTTTATTATAATCGAAGAGCCCCGTGTGATGGTTCGAGAACTAATCAAGCAAATGGAACCAAATTTGACATGTGGGGAGTTTTGAAGGAAATCATTGTATGGTGGTTTGAGAAACCACCCCCTCTGGAAGGGAGGGCTCCCATACAAATGAAACACAAATTTCTACCAAAAATGAGAATTATCCAGGATACTTAAACACAAAACGTGTATTTCTCGGGTAAGAAGCATGTTTTGATAGAAGTTTGAACCCCTACTTATTCAAGAAAAAAAACTGATTCCGAAAAAAAAAAACCATAAAAGTGCCAGTTACATTTTTTTCCTTCATTTAGTTGCAAGCGTAGCAGCGCACGCACCGGGTTCAGCTAGTGATTATTAAAATTTAAATAATCATTGTCAAAATTGAAAAGTTGCATTGGTTCTTTTTTGTAGAAAGCGGTTTGCTTTCAAAACAAAAGCTTTCAAACCGTCAATTCAAAATTTTCCTGCTATGTACATGTATAAGTTGAAATTTTCGGAACAAATTGTAGAACTGTCAAATCGAAACCACCGCATTGTTGAAAAGGAAAGCAAATTATGTCAATTTCAAAAGAAACTTCGTCACTCAAAATTAACAAAATAAAGCCCAAGGAAAGCAGCGTCATCGAAAACCTCTACCGCCATCATCCAGTTGGGTGATAATTTCTTTGAAACTTTCTCTATGTGTTTGTACTGTAACAATCTGACCAGGTGAAAAATTCCAAACGACGACGACGTTGTGCTAGTGGATTTGACAGTTCTACCATTTTCATGGTAAAAGAACACACTTTCAAAGTTACACACTGAACCGAAAAAATATATTTTCAAATCAAACGCAGAACTTTCGCCGTAGATTTTACTTTTGTTTGATGAAAAATAATCACTTTTCAGAACTAAAGTG
Source organism: Aedes japonicus (assembly GCA_034211315.2). Lineage (NCBI taxonomy): Eukaryota > Metazoa > Arthropoda > Insecta > Diptera > Culicidae > Aedes > Aedes japonicus. Next base: position 19,479 of record JASCZW010006361.1, on the reverse strand, counting down.
CCAAACTTTTAATAAAACAATATTTCATTTTTGTGTGTAGTTCGCGTCCTTCGGAGTCCAAAGTAGGCACGATTACCAGCCATAATGGGCCTTTATATCTCTCTGCTGGTGTCGTTATCTTCAGAATTCGTGTATCTGGGCTTATTACACGAATTTGACTACTGCCTCGATTTCATCACCGCCGATCTGAGCTCGTGGTAGGAGGCTTAAATTGTCTTCTCGTTAGCCTCTTCCCTTCATGTATTTTGTTTTCATTGCATTAATCACAAGCCCAATCCTACCAGCTTCAGCCTTATATCTGATGTACGTATCCGCCATCGTGTCAAAGTTACATGCTACGATAGACTTCCTGAAGATCGTGCTACTCGTGTCTATCCCAGCTCTTCGCATCGCACCCTCCAGTGCAATGTTAAACAACAAACACGACTATCCATCACCTTGCCGTAACCCTCTTCGAGATTCGAAGGGACTCGAGAGTGTCCCTGATACTCGGACGACACACATCACTCGATCCATCGTTGCTTTGATCAACCGCATCAGTTTCTTCCGGAAATCCATATTCGTGCATGATTTGCCATAGCTGGTCTCGATCGATTGTATCATACGCTGATTTGAAATCGATGAAAAGATGATGTGTGGGCACGTTGTATTCGCGACACTTCTGCAGCACTTGCCGAATCACAAAAATCTGGTCCGTAGTAGCGCGGGCACCAATGAATCGCACTTGGTATTGCCCCACGAACTCCTTTGCAATTGGTGACAGGCGGCGGCATAACATTTGGGAGAGCAGTAGCGTGATCGCACGGTAATTGCAGCAATCCAGCTTGTCGCCCTTTTTATAGATGGGACACACTATTCCCTACATCCAATCCTCTAGTAAACATTCCTCCTCACAAATCTTGGTAATTACGCAGTGCAGCGCCCTGGCCAGTGCCTCACCACCGTATTTTAATAGCTCGCTTGGGAGTCGGTCAACTCCAGCAGCTTTGCAGAATGGTGCCTTCCAGGTCTCTGCACATATCGGCTTGTGGTACGTAACCTTTGCGCGAGCTGTTCAACTTCTCGTAGAAATGGCGTGTGACGTTAGCACGGTATAGTGCTTCCATTGCTTCGCGGTCTTCCATCTGACGCCTTTTCCTTCGAAGAATAGAATTTTGCCTGTTCCGTGCCTGTCTATACCGTTCCACATTCACTCTCGTACGGTGTTGCAGCATTCTTGCCCGTGCTTCTCCTCTACTAACTGCTTGCATTCGCCATCAAACCAGTCGTTTTTTTCCGATTCGGTGTAGAAGTTCCTAGTGTCACTATTGCACTGCTTTATTAATGGTGGTTCAAAAATCCCTCCAGCCATCCTCAAGAGTAGCTGCGTCAACCTGCTTTTCCGTAGGTAGGGCTGCTTCTAGCTGTTGTGCGTATTTCTGAACAACTCCGGTTTCCCGTAGTAGCTCAATGTTGGGTCGTGGCGCCCGAATTCGACGCGTGTTGTACACTGTCGGTAGTTTTGAGAGCATACATACTGCAACTAGGTAGTGATCAGAGTCTATATTCGCGCTGCGGTAAGTGCGAACATTGGCCGTTATCGTACGATACGATATGCAAGCTGTTAGGCCCTATTACCGGTCTGTACATTGCCTCCCGTCCTACCTGAGCGCAGGCACGAGGACGGTGATCAGCCGCTCCTAACATGGAGAACAGACGCTGTTTTGAGCCACTCCTTACATGGAGAACAGAAGCTCAGATTGACTGCACCCTTTGAAGAGGGCAGCCCCCCTTCCCTGTCAGCATATGACCAAGGTCCCACCCCGGTTGGTTTTTTTTTGTTGAGCCGTGAAAAACCACTGCGACCAATTAGAGGAATATTGTGGTATGCCCCGGTTGGTTACTCATACCCCAGTCGGCACCACGGGGAGGTAGGGATAGGGGTTACTGGACAAGAGGCTAAGGATCTATATTTTATCTGCAGATACGCGAAATACTAATGGTACGCATTGTCCAGTCATTTACCAACCATGTCGTTCACGAAGACGGCAGTAAATTGCTGGGACGCAAAGCTGCAATGAAACTGGGCATTCTCAGGATAGGCACTTCTGTTTCCGCAGTTCAATCAAAAGTCAATATGAAACTAGCGATTTGAAATTGTATCACTGTTGTGAACCCCTAGGTCTGAAGTACACCTTGCAATACACTCTTGCGTTTTTCGGTACCTTTCGGTACTAGTATCTTTGTTTTTTTTTTATTCGCTAATTTGCGATAATGGAATTGTAAACATAATAAAAATATCCAATTGATGTTGGTTTTATGTTTAAGCGGACATTGTTGTACTTGAAAGTGACCTCGGAATGGACGTGAGTGATCAGGCATTCTGAAATGAAATATATGTTTTGGATCAGGAAGTACTAGCACACCGGTCCCAAGCTTAATTATTCGCCCCTAATAACGTAACTCACACCAATACCCCCTCCAATATTGTGTCTAAATAACACAGCGAATCAAATCTAAAACCAAGGTAATAGTACCGAAAGGTACCGAAAAGCACAAGAGTGTATTGAAGGTGTAGACTGCAAGGTGTACCTCGGACCTAGGGATTTTACACCGTGTCCAATATATTCTCATACAAAATAAAACTCTACGAAATAATCCAATGCATTCAGATCTGGTGAACTGGGAGGCCATTCATTCTTGTCCAAAAAGTCGATCAAATTTTCTCGGCACCAGCCCTGAACGAGATTTGCAGTATGCGATGGTACTCCGTCCTGCTGAATCACATAGTGATCATCAGTTCTCGAAGAGAGGCCCACAATCTGTCGTTCTGGACATTGTGGGATTGTTGCAAGACTGTTATATCTTTTTTATCACCACAGCACGAAACTCCTTCATCGCTGTTAAAAGATAAACACCGAATGAAAACAATCGGACATAACCTAAAAGCGTTTGTGTAAACATAGTGCTAAACTGCACCAACACATACGAGAAGCATGTTGAATAGTAGTAGAATATATTGGACACGGTGTACAACAGTGAACCAATTTTAAATCGCTAGTTTCATATTGATTGTTTCTTTAGAAATACTGACGGAACTCCATCTGGGCCAGGATTGAAGGATGACTTGAGCTGCGATGCGGCGGCGGAGATCATGTCAATACTGATATCAATTGCACCAAATGAGTGACCGCAATTATCTGATCGTCAGTAACATTTTCGTCAGTGAATATACTGGCAAACTTGATCGAACACAAGCGGAAAATCCTGAGGAATAGAAGCGGTTTCGCCGTTCAAGACCATGGACGATGGTAGTCCAGACTCCCTGTGCTGCTGATTGACATATCTCCGGACGTGATTTCAACTTTCTTTGGACATTTGGTTGGTGTCGAGCCGCTTGAACTGGTAATTGAGCCTCACGTAGAAATGTTTCAAGGGAAGCGTGCGATATTTAGTGGATCTTCTTAGTGCTGCTCTCTTGGTCGATTTAAGCTTTTTTAGTTCCTTCGTCTGCCACGGATGAAGAGAGTCTTTCTGGAGTATAGTTTTCGGCACATGCCTGTCAATGACGTATGCCAAGACATGAGAAAATGTGAATGGGCATTGTTAACGTCGTCAGTGACCAGAATTGTATCCCAGTCTATGTTGGCTAGCACCTCGGATATGCTACAGTGGTCGGCTAAGTTTCCCGGTTTGGAAACTCCACTTTACTTACAACCGCTTGTCCAAAACTATTTCTCCTCCTCTGGCGTCGGGGTTTCGATTGTGTTCTGGTTCTCGTTCACAACTGCTTGCTCTGTTTCCTCTCCTGGTTCGGGAGAGTCACTTCGCTTGCAATCGCCTGCACCCAGTCTTTCAGAAAGCCCTTGGAGAGATTTTTCTGAGAAGTACTGAGTTCCAAAGTTCTTTCGAAGGCCTCCTGGTTCGGGATTGGTTCGTGAGAAGTTTCGGATTCTAAAATGAGAATCAGGGAGTGACCCCACAACCCATTAGGTGCTGTTGATTTTCTATCATTTGGTCCGATTCTAGGTGACGCACCGCTCCGTTCTAGTTTTATTTCCCTTACATTCTCTGTCCTTCTCAGACCTGGGATTTCCCATTATTTCCTCGCACTTTCATCTTTATTGTAACTCAGGTCTGAAGAGGAAATTTGCTATAATATTGCACATTTGTACCGTTTTTTCATAAGTCATATCCTTGGCTTAAGGCCAAGCAGAGAAAGGACATGTTTATCATAATCGCGCCTGCTCATTAGCAGCGCGTGTGCGTGTTTTCTTATCCCTGGTGCGTGAAGCGTTCTCGCCCGAGTGATGCAGCTCATTATGTAAACCGCCAACCGTACCTTTTCGTCATACTTTTCATTTCATTTCCTTAAGTTTACCGTCTACGTCGGGATAAGTTTCTACGACGATATGGTTTGATTATTGCATCTTGCTTCTAGATTGAGATTAATTAACACGCGGTGACAAGGATATTAGAATTAATTCCACCGACGACGTTCTGATAGAAAATGATGAGGTCCTGTCCTGACGGCAGACGGACGAATTGGGCTGAACGGATTTTCTCCTTCCTAACTTCTGCAGCGGAACTATAGTTGCGTACGCTGTAGAACCTCCTACGGCACCTTCCATGGAGAGAACCATTCCGTTTGCCAAATAAAAGAAATGAATAACCTTATTGACTCAAAACGGACATGCCGCTAGCAGCAAATTTAAAATTTAGATGTAGATGTTTCCTGTATTCTTCAATTCTTAAAAGAAGAATATCGCTAAAAACCAGCTCCTATGGGTGATGACTTAGATCGAAACGCTCTAACGCAATGGAATTTATTAAAATTAACTGCTAATTTGTCCGAAACCTGTCACCATCTGCAGCGACATGCCAAGCGCAAATTGAGTGAAGTAGATTGACTATAAGCATTAATAATATTATAAATTATTCAACGCCACCACGTCAAATGTCATGTTACACCCACCACCCCCAACTAACTTCTGCAAGTTCAGTTTCGTACACCAGCGAGATGGACAGATAGTAGGAAACTTATTAAAATGCGAATTGGAGTGAGCCAGGAAAATGTTCCGCAGGTACAATGCAAAACGAAATCCTTCCGAGAAAGCGAGAGTGAGAAGGGAAAATCTAAATTGCTAACCATTTAGCACCTGACGACAGTTGCTAGTTGGTTGCCGCGTTTTCTGAAACGGACAAATTTATTCATACGGCTCTATTACCTACCTAGATCCCTGAAGTGGGGAGGCGGGGAAAACGTTTAAAGTAGGCTAATTTGCATCCCGAGCAAACAACAAGGATTAGCTGACGTTTCCCAGCGCGGGCAGTTTCGAATAGTTTTAGGATGAATGAATTGTTCCCATTTACATTGTACAAGAGACGACGCGACATCTGATTGACTATTGTTTGTATTTCTTTAACTAGTTTTGTTTAATAATGTTGATGATTACTTAGTCCATAATAAGGATGTTTCTGTTTTATGTAAAACTAAAAAACGGGCGAGTCTCACCGATAGACACTGGTTCACATGCTTGTTTTGCGGTGATGACAATCACGAGGAATTGTTGTTTGTTTTCAGTTGTTATTTGGCAGGCTTATTCCGGTTTGCTTAACATTAGTTTAAGTGGCCTAATCATAAGTTTCCGGTTTCGTTAAATAGTTTCTACCCAATACTTTGGGGAAAGAAACAAGAGTCCATTGATGCTTCGCATTGCAGAAGCCTGATTAAATAAAGTAAAATCAATTAAACAATGAAATAACGGTTAAAACAAAGGATCCGATGAGGCGAATCGAATAAAATAAAAATAAAAAATCGAACGGAACACTGCCCTCCTGAGGAATAACTACGAAGACGTCGCCGGGGCCACTCGATGATGCAGTTTCCCGGCATAGTCCGACACATTCATCAAACTGAGTTGTCCATTGAAAGAGGCAGACAGAAGGTTGTCGGAACCGGCGTCGCCCATACTACCGGTTCGAAACACTTTGGAAACGGAACCAACCGGACTACCCGGAGGCGATTGCTCGCCGACAATGGGGCTACTGTTGCTGAGATCTGCTACTGAAATACCTTCTTGAATAGCTGCACGCCAACGAGACTGCGTCGTCTTGGAGGATAGCCTGCGAAAAAAAATGATTGGCTTTGTAACAATTGGGCGCATGCAATCTAGAAAGTATAATCCTCACCTGTCCCTTTCGTTCACAGATAATTTGAGCATCGCTTTCCGCCATTCATGCACATGAGGAAACCTGCCCTGATCTATTACGCGCTTTTCGATCACATTCAGCACATCCACGTCCTGTTTGCTTGGCTCCTGCCCCTCTATAAAAATCCGATACTGCTCCTCCTTGCTATCACTGCTGTCTGCACTTATATCCTCGTCTCCGTTCGTGTCCAGAAACTGGTCCTCCTTGTCATCACTGCTAACTACTCCATCGTCCGTCGACAATGTCGTGCTAAAGTCAAACACGTCCGATTTCTGCGAGAAAAACGAAGGACTCGACGGAGGTGTTTCATAGGTTACATTGGGATCATCCGAATCAGACTCGACTTCCAGCTCAGAATCGCTACAACTCTATATAGAAAACAAACAAAAAACAAATCTATAACAAACCATCGACTCAGCACAAGCATTACCACAGACAAACAGACATCACTCTTAGATAAAGTGACCAGATGGCTCGCGCTTCAACGCGCGACATATTATTAATTTATAAAGCTTGCTTCAGATAGAATTGGAACAAAAACAATTGCCTGTATTTCAGTTATTTATTATTGAATTCAAGATCTTTTTTTATACAAATGTAGCGTTTTCTTCATAATTTTAAGAAAAAATACGGATAAAATTATTCGACACGGTTTCGAAGGAATTCTCGATTTTTTCCTGTAACACGGCTCATTAGGCGGCGCACACCTTCTTCGTCTATCGTTTTAGCTATCTTATTCCACCAGGTCTTCATCTGATTGATGTCTTTGACAACCTTTCCCTTTGCCATGAGTCTCCTCTTCATGATTGCCCAGTATTTCTCAATAGGGCGGAACTGGGGGCAGTTGGGTGGGTTAAGGTTTTTCGGAACAACCTGGACCCCTTTCTCTGCATACCATTCTTGAACGACTTTGCTGTAATGACAGCTTGCCAAATATGGCCAAAACATTACGGGATGATCGTGGGATCGAAGAAACGGCAAAATTCGTTTTTGGAGACACTCTTTTTGGTATAGTTCCGACGTCATTGTCTTATTTGTAACGAAAACTTTCGTTTTTTTGCCACAGCTGCAAATGCCCTGCCAAATCATGAATTTTCGTGCAAATTTGTCGGCAAAAACAAATTTAAATTTGGCTGGAACATCCCCCCGAGCCGTTGCCAAATTTTTGACCTGGGATTTGCCCGAAGTCAGCCTTGACATAGGTTTCATCGTCCATCAGAAGACACCCGTAGAACTTGGTCAGCACCTGGTCGTATAGCTTCCGAGCACGGATTTTGGCCACACTATTCTGTTTTATGGTCCGATTTGGCTGTTTGCTAGCTCGATACGACTTGATTCCTTCCAGGAGTCGAGTTCTCCTCACGGTACTATGGGCAGCACCGAATTTTCTGGCCAAATCACGGTCCGACAGATTGGGATTCCTCTTAATCGTCTTCAAAATCTTACCACGCAGTTTCCGGTCGACAGTTCCGGCTTGAGGCTTCCAAATCGTCGTCAATGTTTCCTTTTACCGTTTGATAACGCGCCATACGGTATTTCTGGGCAATTTCAGCTGTTTAGCTAGCCTAGATGCAGGCCACAATGGATTTTCCAAATAACTGTGCATAATTTTTTCCCTTCTTTCGGCTTCCATGTTGATTGTTTACAACGTACAGACGATTTGCGGAATGTCAAAAATACATACGTGAAGCTTACAAAATTCCCGACACGTGGGTGCCAAGAACTTCCAAATCCGTCCACCAGGAGCGCCACAGTATGAGCAAGTTTGTTCCAATTCTAAATGAAGCAAGCCTTAGGAGCGGGGAGGGGGGTTGGTTTGGGGGGTGAGGGGTGTGTGTTGCTTAAATATTTCGAGGAATTGTACAAGTATATGGTCAACATAGTTTAGACTTGGGTCAGCCGTTTTCCTCCAGATTTTGCAACTGACTTCGTACACTTAGCGGTAAAAACTGATTACTGATTCTCTCACGAAGTTTGAACTTGAGGTCATCAAGTTCAGCTGCAACCTCTGTAAGCGTGATGTTGTCAAATACCTGACTATGCATGAAATACAACCACTTTTCAGAGCTCTCATCTTCAAAAAAAACGCGAAGAATTCTTGGACTGTGATCGCTCGACAAAAAGTAAGATTTCAGTGGTGAGAACAGGTTTAACACTCGTTCAATAACTGGCATCAAAGCTAGACAGCGTGTCTTACTGTAGCCCAAAATCCTCATGTATTCTACTTCTGCTTCTTCGCAAAAACCTCTTAAGTTTCTCGACCCTGACCGTGAAAATATAGAAATGACTGTAGATCTTAACAATAATACCCTCAATATCCACGGGAAGTTGATCCGTCGCCGCCTGAATTGTGTTGTGAACGATATGTGCAGCGCATCCCACAACCAAAATCGGTCTCTGTAGCTGATCCTTCAGCTTGCAATAAACGTTGTTCGCACCCTTTCTATGGAAACCACCAACATTTGAGTTGGCGTTGTCTGTACAAATCGCCGCTTCGTAAATTGATTCCGCAATAATGTCCGATGTTTCGCCAGGAAGCGATACAAAATTCAACAACTTAACCTGAATTCCACGCTTGTAGTCAAAATATCTAATTACAGAAGGGAACAACTTTGTTCCCTTGTGATATGAAGCGTCGGAGAAGATTGTTAGAAAATTGATGCAGTCCATACATGTAGAAATCAGATCAGCAGAATATGGAGCCAGGACATTTTTAGCAATCGCTTCTGTTTTGGTGCGACCGCAAGAGAATTTTGGCTCGAAAAGCGCTCGAAAAAGCTTGGATGTGCAATCCATTGATCGGAATGACTGGCTGTGCATGACGGTCTGATAGGTTTAAACAACTTCAGCATGAGCAAGCTGCTGTTCCTTAAAACCGAATTCTCCTTTTCAAAAAAAGTTACTTACTTTTGACGATGTGGCGCGCTTATGTTTCTCCCTTGCCGTGTGCCTTTTAACATCGGTTTTACCTCCTGATCCGATGGAAAAATCGCTGCTGCAGGTTTCACAGTAAACGCTGCCGACGGTCTTCGCCTTTTTCAGGAAAGGAAATTCCTTTTTCGGGCCGTCCGAAAACAAGCACTGGCGTTTTTTCGACATGGTTGAAGACACTGAGAGATTGCCTACAGAACTGTATTCTAAACAAAATATCACAATATCAAGTTTTATGTACATACCTTGCACAATCAATAACAATTTCTCAAGTTTTCCTTGCTGAATTCGTAATATCGCACTGAAATCAGTCTTGCTGTACTTGATACAAACAAGGATAACTTTTGACAGATTTGCGCCGGTTGAAAAATTAAACACACTGACTAATCATCCTCACGAGCTCTTTTTCACAAACACATCGCTTATGCAGGTTGAAAAAAGACAACTGCTGTTTCAACTAATGAAGAATAGAAAGATGGATTTTTTGATGACACGATAGTGTTCGTGAGGTCAATCCATGACAGTAGCTGTCAAACGAATATAGAGATGTTACAAGTTTTTGAAAAAATAAAAAAGATGTGAACAGTGCTTTGAACTAACATTGTTTATGTTGAAGCTTTGACATGACCTTGATAAAGCGAAAAACATATTAATGAGAACCAAATCGCGGGACATTTCGCTGGCTTAGGACGAACGCGGGAATTTTCGCGGGATTTATTTGGACGCGGGACATTTTTTAGAAGAGCGGGACTGTCCCACGAAACGCGGGACGTCTGGTCACTTTACTCTTAGAATAAAATTATCTTCAAAATATCGTCAGGCGTAATGTGCATGTACACTAACACCCTCTATGATAGACAATCCGACACTCGATATGTTAAGATAGCCTTGCTTAAACGTATTTTCGATTCTGATGCAAATGTTTAGAAAATCCCTGTCTAAATGCAGTGAATGCAAGTATCCCAATTTCATAGAGTGTGGTTCCTGGATAGCACTCAGCGTTCTTTAATAAACAGAACTTAAAAATCATATTACAATTCAGGACTGCTTCATCTCGCTTTAAAAGTAGCTGTTTTCTACATAGTTGGTGATTCAATTTTGATGCTGATGCACCTAGAATGTACATCCAGGGTGGCCACACAATCTTAATATTAAAATTCCCGCATTTTCCCCGAATTTTTCCCGCATTTTTGCCTTATTTTCCCAACTGTTAATATGAGTTAACATAAATTACTCGTAGCTAAATCTCTGAGCTCCCAAACTTTTTCCAGTTTGATTTACCACCAGACACTTTCCATTTCCATACGCCTTTTTGTGCAACAGGATGAGCCAATTTTCAACAAATGTTGTCAAATTTGGTAGCTCCTTCTTGATTCTAGCCAAAATTCTTCTTTCACCATGTGTTAACACCCTTACAAACGCAATTCGCCAAACTTCAAACACATTCGCCACCACATGAAAGATAAGTTCATTTCTGGCCTCACCTGTTACAGCCGTGTAGCCAGATCTTCTAAGGGCATCTTCAACGGTGGTTCAAATCGTGGTTTGGATTTATTTGTTTAGACCAAACGCAAAAACATCGGTGCATCGCTGGTGTTTGTAAATTTTGTTTTATACCGGATCTATTTTGCATCATTTCAGAACTTATATAAGCTTCTTAGATTCTTACTGAACGCACTCTTTAAAAATTTAATTTAATGAACTTCGGAATATCTATGAAGATTGGGTGGAAATATCTATAATGAACATGCCAGAAGTTGATTAAACTTCTCGGCTGTTGAATAAAATAATTGGAAGTTTCCAGATAATCATAAAGTTTGCTCGCTGTCTTTCGAGAAGAGAAATGGTGGAACTTTAGAGAAGTTCATTGAATTGCCGAAAAATTATTAACGTTTCTGGAAACTTGGATGAATTTCCTAAAAGTTTGCTGATCATGTATGGAAAAACTTTCTGGAAACGACGGGAACTTAGAAAATCAGATTTCGCTTCGCAGAAGTTGTTTTAACTTCCAGCAGGTACATATTCTGTGATAAAAAGCAGAATATCACACATATTTAAATAACTTACGAGAAATTGAAAAAAAAATTCTGAAGAAGTTTAAGTTCTTTTTAAAATTTAAATACCCTAATTTTTTAGGATGTTTTCGGAACGATTGGAAAAATTCTTGATCATCTGGAGAGATCCCTGAAGTTCTGGGAAGCTCCCCAAACTTATGGAAAAATCCTTTGAATATTTCCTAAACTTTTCGAATGCTCAAAAAATCCAGTTTCCTGTTTATGTGGGACGTTTTCTGAAATTCTGGAAAGTTCCCCGATGTTGGGGGAAGTTTTCTGAAATTCTTGGAAGATCGCAGGACTACTGACAAATTTCCAAAATTGCTGAATCCCCTGAGCATCTGGGAGTTTTTTCGAGCTTTTGGAAAGTTCCCTGAATTTCTGGGAAATTCTCTGAATTTCTGGGACGTTCTCTGAATTTCTGGGAAATTCTCTGAATTTCAGGGAAATTCTCTGAATTTCTGGGACGTTCTCTGAATGTCTGAGATGTTTGCTGACCTTACGGAAAGTTTCCTGATCTTTGAGGGAGTTTCATGATCTTTGTGAGCATTTCCTGAAGTTTTGAGAAGTTTTTTGAATTCATGAGAAACCCTGAACTTCAAGGAAGTTTCTTGAACTACTACATGTTCACTGAACTTCTAAGAAGTTCTGTATATGTCTAGCAAGTTTCATGAAATTCTAAGAAGTTCACTAAACCTCTAGCAAGGTCCACAAACTGTTACAAAGCTTCATGAATTTCTTGACTGTTCTCTATTGGAAGTTCTCTAATTTTCTGGAAAGGTCCTGGAATTTTTGGGAAGTTCCTGAACATCTTGAGTAGTTCTATGAACTTCTGAAAATACCCAAAATAATCTGTTTTCTAAACTACTGGAAGCCCCTGAATTTCTGGATAGTTACCTGAACTTCTGTGAAGAACCCTTACTTTTGGAAACTTCCTGAACTCGTGGTAAGCTCCATGAATTTGTGGACAATTCCCTGAATTTCTAGGAAACAATCTGAATTTCAGGAAAGTTGTCCGAACTTCTAGGAAGAACCCTAATTTCTGGATAGTTCCCTGATTTTATGGAATGTTCTTTGAGAATAGCTAAACCTCGGGAAAGTCTAAGTCAAATCTAAAAAGTATACCGAGCTTCTGATAAGTTCCCTGAGTTTCTAAGTGCACTGAATTTACAAGATTTTGGGAGATAATTTTTGTCCATCAGTTTCTTAACCTTTTCCGATATTGAGGGCGTAAATACTACAGGCCGTAAGTCTTAAGGACAGATTTGCAAAAAATCCTCCGGATCACCAACAACCAAGTTTTCGTCGAGAGAACTAGCTGAGGACATACGCCAATATCCGTTAGGCTGCAGTGCACCTATGTAACACTAAGGCCAACATATCCAGCTGCATCGCTACAGCTGGAAAAAGCCATCAGTTGACTCTAGTTGTCGCATAATGTCTAGGGTCATATCCCTCGGCATGTTGAAACGTCGCAGAAAGTGCTTCTTGTCATAGGTTGGCGCTATCTATCACTATCAGCACTATCTAATATCGTTTAAATGAGATGCATGCATTCACACACTCACCACCACTCAAACCAATCCATGGTAAAAAGTAAGCGAAAAATCCTCGGTCTCTGAAAAAAAAAAAAACAAAACTTCTGATCTCTGGATATTGCGGTGCGGGGCATGCAAAGTTGGTCTGTTTTAGCTAGTTCTTTTTAGTTTTGCTGATGCAAATCAACTATAAAGATGCTAAAATAGACCACCGCTGAAGATGCTCTAAGCGGTACGTTTTGAACAGGCTGAACAATGAGATCGGTGGACCGAGTAAATGACAAAAATGCTACTCAAATCATTTGAAAAAGGCGTGAGTATGGTTCCTTTCATATGACAAAAATTCCCGATGACTTTGGAAATTCCCGCCTTTGTCCCGCATATTTACCGATGATTTTGAAGACAGTTCGATATTAGCTAACTTACTGAACGCTTCAGTGGCGCCACTAAGGAAAGCGCGGAGACAGTCTCAAGCAAAACATAATTTGAAACGACTGTTAGGACGTACGATGATTGCCTTTTACGAGTGTTATGTCTGTTTGTCTGTGGCGTTACCTTCACTCACAAAATACTCCTCGTCGTCCTCGTCGGACAACTCGCCGAACGCCACCGTCGTCGGATTCCGGTACGTGTTGAAATTACCCCCGGACCCCGTTCGCTCTAGACTAGAAACCATTCCACTCAGCACCGGCACCACTGGGTTACTATTGCTGCGGATAACTGCAGCGGCGGCAGCCTTCTTCCGTTGTTCCCGGCGCTTGTTCAACCTCTCCAGGCTGCCCTTTTTGGCGTACACCCCGTCGATTCGGCAGTTGCAGCAGTGTACCAGCGGATCCTCGCGCCACGTTCGACTGCAGTTGCTTTCCGTTTGCGATCCGTTTCCTCTTGACCCGGCTGACTGTTGCTACTGCTTATTAGCTCCGCCTTCTTGAAGATGTAGAAATCAAGAAAATTCTGCAAACAGATCAAACTGTCCTGCAGATCCGGATACTTGTTGGCCGATTTCAGCTCCCGGCTCCTGTCCAACAGGACCTTCAGTCGATGGATCTGTGTTGGCGAATGGAAAAGTTATACTGTTTAAGTTTTACGGAAACGATGAAAGTGTATGTCCATCACTTACCACTCCCTGGGCCGTTTCGCGCTGCTGCTCGATGTTTAGCACAATAAGCTGTGCGTACCGTGAGTGTACTTTGCTGAATTCTATCGTTTCGAACGCGGCATCCTTTCGGTAGTTGTCGACCATAGTGTTCAGCTTCCGGACGCAATCGACCACAGCCTGCTGGAAGAACGTCGCAAAGTCCATTGTCATGATGGTACAGCTGCTTTCGTCCAGATTCTTCACGAACCGTTTGGCAAACACCTGCAGGGAATTATACAGGCACAGGTACGGATTGGTGATTTCAGATCGGATCGGTTCCGCCGTCGAAGAAGGGGCGACACTCGTTTGATGATTTCCCAATCGCCTCCGAAAGTTGATGGCTGTTAGTTGCGGTGACGATCGAAGGGCTGCATCCGCCAGGGACATCTTTTCCAAGGCGTCACAGATCGATCCAAGGCTATCGTTTGGCTTTTCGAGTGATGGCATTAATTTGTTGTTCACGGGAACTGGAAGACGGGATGCTTTCAGCAGTGCTTCCTGTTCTGTAAGATGTTGTTGAAGTTGGCGTTTTCGGAAAAAGTCCTCCAGTTGTTGCAGACCGTCATTACTTCTCAGATCGGTGAACATACCGAGGAAGCTCCAGTACTCGTTCCAACCAACTTCGTGATCTTCGGCCCAGGGTACGACCGATAATCTCCAAGCCTTTCTCGGTGTCAGTGAGTCGCAATTTGCGTTCCTTGAACGAAGGTGAATCTGTGATGTTCGTTCCTTCATAGAAAGAATTGTTCTCATCACAAAAGTAGCTGAAGTTCCCTTCCCCGTTGCCGATGGATCGCTCAGCCTCCTTCAATCGTATAGGGTATCATTGTTTCCTCCATCCACGTCGTCATCATCATCATCATCGTATATTGTGGCAAAGGAATTTTGCAGCTTTTCCCTGTACTTCCGGAATAGGAATCCGTCGATTCCTTTCTTCACCGGACTCGCTCGCATTCCGAAACTTCCGCCAACAATTTTGGGCGTAGGTTTTCCCACCTCCAAACTGTTTCCATTTTTCTCGTCCAACTGCCGCTGTTCTTCCAATGCTTCCTGGTCCGCGTCTTCCTTGACCACTTCTATTTCAAAGTTGTTATTTAACGAGTTGCTTTTCTCATGCTCTTCCTGCTCCAGGGACAACTCGAAGGAACGATTGGGAAACAGTGCCCGGCGGCCACTGGTCTTCTTTGCGATCGGTGTCGATGAGAGTGGACTGACCACACCCACGGTAGACACCGGAATTTTGCTTGAGCTCACGATTTTTACAGGCGAAATGAATCTGGGCGAAAGAATCAACCTCGGCGGCGTCTTCCAACGTTTACAGAAAACCTGTGCCTTCTCCTTGTCCATCGGTCCGGCGTAGGCTTTGATTTCCAATTTGGGACTAAATCGGTCCTTTGATTCCAGTATTGGGGGGTTGTTGAGAGTGAACGGTTCTCCCACTACGGGCGGAGTGCTGTTATCGACGGCTCGCAGAACGGGTACGAAGAATCGCTCCTGCAGGAGATCAGCGATGGCCTTTCGGATTTCTGGCGTGTCGTTTTTACTCTTCGCTCGGGTGCAAATTATCTGCGGGTGAAAATTTTACTGTTTGATAACCGAATTTAAAGTTTGAAATAGGTACTTGGAATACTCACATCCTTCGGCAGATGTCCGTCGGAATTTTTGGTCATTTTGCACTGCGGGTATGATATCAGTACCTCAACTACCCCAAGCGAACCGAACTTGGCGGCAAAATGTAGTGGCGTTTCGCTTCGACACTTGTCCGGCATGTTCAGATACAGATCCAGCAGGATGGCACTGACCTCGTCGGTCGAGGGATTCCGTTGACCATGCAGGAACTCGATGAATCCGGGATGTTCGATCGTCTGCAGTATCAGCTTGCACATGTCGGTGCTGCCCTCGATGGCGGCCACGTGCAGAGCGTTGTAGCGGGGACCCTCTTTGAGGATGGTTGGCATATCGCCGGAACTGACCAGATAGCGGGGGTTGAGCTGAACGATGTTCCTCACCAGCTGCAGTTCGTTCTTTTCGATATTCTTACGGAAGGCGACCAGCTCCTGACTTTTCGGTGCTTTGAAGGGGGTCTTCTCGAGCTTCAGCTTGGACGACGAGTTTGTTGGTGCTGGAAGAAATCAGAGGGGAGATGTTTTATTGAAATTTAAGGCAGGGAGTTGATTCGACTTGAAGTGAACATTGATCCTACATTAACCTAGAGAGTTATGGATATTAATCTTTAATTAGTTTAGAACTGAAACGATCTGAGAATGGGGTTTATAATTGTATTCCAACAGGGTTTCAGGGTTGGTTCAGGGATGGAAATAACAAACGTAATTGTTCTGTTATGTTTAATAAATTTTGATGCCATTTGTTAACGTCAAGCTGAATAAAAGCAAACTATAATTACCCCTCAAGAATCTGAGTTTCATTTCTTAAGCATTTGGAAGACATTTAATTGGCGACGAGGATTATTCTGGAAGTTTCAAGAGCTCCAGAATTGAACCCGAGGATGGCGACCAATCAAGAACTCCAAGCAGCGATCCTGCAGATGACCCAGCTTCTACAGCGGTTGGCCGTTCTGCAAGCAAACAACCCAGAGCAAGTATTGGAATAACTGTCGACCAACATCAGCGAGTTCTGTTTCTTAGAGGGAGAAAGAAAACTCGACTGGTTTGATTGAGAACGTAAGGTAAACTTCGATCTCCATCACTCCTCCTTAAGCTCGGCGGGCTGCAGTCCAATTCCAAGGCGCATCTTCTCCATCTTCACGCGGGCCAACGGCTTTGTTAAACCATCGGCCATCATTCGTTCACTGGGACAATAGCGAACGTCCATCACACCGTCGTTGACAACTCGTTGATTCAAATTTCGGTACCAACAGCACTTGAGCACCTTGAGAGTTATTCTTGATGCCTCACCCTCCGGAGAAAACATGGTTACCTGGCACGAATCGATTCCTTCCGACTTCGCTGCAGTACCATCGGCCAAAATCACTTCCTGTTTGCTGCTCTCATCATGCTCCACGAAAATCGACCGGTCCGCACACATGTGCGACGTCGCGTCGGAGTCGACACTCCACGCATTGGGCGCCGTCGCGGCATCCTTCGTCACGAACGAATACTCCTTGTCTTGCTTCTATCGGGCTTCTTGACGAGCTGCTCGCACCCGTGGTTTCTCACGCTGAAAAGCTTCCGTCCGTAGGGACGCTTTTCAATGAGGGACGGGCAGTCCTTTTGCTTGTGCCCCGGCTTCTGGCAATTATGGCACAACAGCTTCTTCTGCTTCACGTGCGTCTTGAGGACGGACTCCGATGATCTGCTCAAACAACGTTTTGCCACCTCGAGACTTTGGAGAACCATATCTACCTACATGCTCTTGCTCAACTCCTCGCCAGCCAACTCGAACAGCCCTTCCATCTCGAAAATGTGCTGCTCAACGGCCTCACCGTCGGAATATCGCTGGAGAAGTGACACCTTTGGCGTCAGTGTGGCCTTCTCATACTGTCCTTGATTAGGTTCAGCTGATTATCCTCCAGCAGGAGGCCTATCGTCGCCCGAGCCTTCTGGTCACCGCTTCTCCACGCCATCCTGGCAGCTTTATTTGGATTTTCTGCAGTACTCACAGGTTCGGTATCGGTGATGTACTTCCACAGATCATCTTGGATGAGAAGGAACTCCATTTTGGTCTTGCAAACGCTGTAATTTCCTGGTTGTTTATCCGTTACTATGGCAACTTGCATTCTAAAAACGGCCCAAAGGGGGAAAGAAAACCCGACTGGTTTGATTGAGAACGTAAGGTAACTGATTTTATTTATAATTCAAAATATTACAGACTACTTTGATTGGTTACTACAATCACCGAGTTGCTTCGACCTCCATCACTGTTTCGATCCGGAGAACGGCATTCCATTCGAAAAGTGGTTCGTCGGAGCATTGATCTGTTCGAAAGCGACGCACTAAGTCTGAACGATGCAGCCAAAGTTCGACTACTGCTCCGAAAGTTGGACACTTCCTCTCACAGTCGTTAAGCCAACTACATCCTTGCGAAGCTGCCGAAGGAAGACACGTCCGTCGAAACCGTCTTCGGCAGGCAAACCACCGTTTTCCACAAGCGCTATCAATGCCTGCAACTAAGTGCTATCCGTTCCAGTCCATCGAGAGATTTTGGGCAATAATGAAGCGGAACAATGTGGAACAAATGTGCCAAGGAAGTTTACTCCGGAGGTGTGCAGCGTTTGATGGGCGCAATAAAGAAGAAAGTGCGAATTTTCATTACAAACGAAGAGAAATGATTTGCATTGATATTTTTTTCCGTAGAGTACAGTGAATTACCTTTGTTTTGATGTATTAAACTTATTTGTACGTCAATCCGTTACCGAGATACAGATGATTATATTATTCCGGATTCAAAACGGACATAGCTTTAGAAGGGATCTCAGTTGAGTTGGGTAGGTAGCCCTCCATTAGTTACACAACTTCAGCCGTGTCCGTTTCAGTACGTTTCCGCCATCATATCAAAGTTGTATGCTACGATATCATCAACACGAAAATCTATCACCTTGTCGTAACGCTCTTCGAGATTCGAAGGGCCACGAGACTGTTATTGAGACGCGGACTACACACATCACACGAGTGCAGATCACTACCAATTAAGTTAAAGTTAGAGATTACAAAGCTAGATATATAAAAAAACTACAAGGTACAGTCCCATTGGATTGTTCGAAATGATGACGTAGGACTACGACTAAGTGTAAGTGTACTAATATATAACAATGCCTTACGTATCACATCATCAATTGATTTCTTTCGGTGTAAGTTAATATTAGTCTATTTTCCATTTATTTAAAATGAAATTCTTTTTAAGTTCCCGTGATACTATTGTTGTTTTTATATAGATTTACTGCCTGAATTGCGATATTTCGTGAATACTCTGCTCTTAGAATGTGTAATAGAGTGATAAAATTACGAATCGGACAGGATTTGCGAGTTAAGTAGGCATCATGCTCATGTAATGAGCAACCTCTTATAGAAGTTCAGTAAAACCCTCTTTCCAATATCATAATAATTTTCATTCAAATTTTAACACAGGAGAGAAGTTTCATCAGCTTTTCGTCGTTGCCGATGACCAGCTGCATGTGACGTGGGAAGATTCTGGTCTACTTGTTGTCACGAGCAGCTGGTCATCGGCAGCGGCTACTTTGAAGAATATATTTTTTGTCAAAATTTGAATGGGGGTTTTATGAACTTCTATAAGAGGTTGCTCGGCCATGAGCATGATGCCTACTTAACTCGCAAATCCTGTCCGGTCATATTTTATCGCTCACAATACATTCTAGGCAGAGCAATAATGCAATTCAAACGAAATAAATCCTATATAAAACAACAATATCACGGAACAAAAGAATTTCATTTTAAATAAATGGAAAATGGAGCAATATTAACTTACGCGAAAATCAATTGTGTGTTCGTAAGACATTGATATATATTAGCACTTACACTTAGTCGTAGTCTACCATCATTTCGGGCAATCCAATGGGACTGTACCTTTTTATATATCTAGCTTTGTAATCTACAACTTTAACTTGGTGTAGTGATCTGCCTCATTGTGATGTGTGTAGTCCGCGTCTCCA
>JASCZW010006360.1:0-98776 GCA_034211315.2 Aedes japonicus | reverse complement strand
CGAAGAGAATCTCCCAATGTTACATAGGACCTAATACATTGCTCAGCTTGATATCTTCTGGGTGGATAGTGTCATGTTATTCAGAAGGAAAGTTCCACGGAACTTAATTTGAACCGAATGTGAACTTCTATGTTCGTTTCTCAAGCGAAGCCTGAAATCTTTGAAATTCTCTCTTTAGTATTTCGTATGACCACCTTTGGCATCCCGAACAGCCGCCAACAAGCGGCTCTCCTGAATCGCCAGTTTGAGAAATTTCTTCCTCCAGGCTGTGTTGATAAAGCTTCATTAAAAAACTGTTTTGTCTACCAACAGCTCCTCTATGCTTCTTTAAAGCCGGAATATGGACAAAGTTCATAGATTCTATAGACGGTTGTGAAAACAAGTTAATAAAACCTTTATAAGACTATAGAGATTTTGAAAGGTGTTATGACCACTTGAGAACCTTCGTAAAACTTATTGGCTGCCATGTAAACCAGCATACAACCAAATGGCCACAGCTGTCAAACTTCACTGTGATATTGTGGTTGGTTTTTGTTGTTCTGCTTTGTTCGATTAGCTGCTCTTCTGGTTCATTTAGTAGTAAATAATATCTAGGAAAAAAGGTCCTAGTGTTGCGGAAAATTCTGTTTGATAGTAAAATATCCAAAATGAATTGTGTTTTTTCACAGCGTATCATGCTCCAAATTATATGCGCATTTAAATTTATGATGCATATTGGTACGATTGGAGCAAAAAATTAATGCGCCTCGGAAATTGTGCGAGTTTAGAACAACAAAATTAAAATTAAAACAAATATGTGCGATAAATTTCCTGAAAATTTATGGAATTCAATAAGATTGTCTAAAAGAATGCCAAAATCGGTCTCCAATCTACAGTTTTACGATCTGCCGATTGGAAAAAAATCCCAGTTTTTCCAAAAAGCCAACTTATCTTCGCAATGCATACCATAAAACTATTTGGTCATTTGGTGACCTCCCTCAATGCCAATTTGCCCTTTAATGCATTTACTGGAGGTAAAATGGTTCTCAAATGCTTCTTCAACTGACTATAATAAGATAATATGAATTCTAAATCGGCATTTCGAAATAGCATTTTACGAGTTCATAAAGTCGTAATAAAACCTTTGATAGGAGTAAAAGAAGTTTGAGAAAACAAGATTTAAAAATCGTTGTAAACAAGCTGGGTAGCTTCTCAAAAACCTGACAAAAATATGAAACGTAGTGGCACTTCTTGGTACGATAATAAAACCAAATTTATTTCTAGTGGCTTTCATAAAACTTTATTAAAGCTTAGTAAGGCTGGATGGTTTTGGACGTGTTTCTTGGGCTCCCACCTCAACTGCTCAATGGGGTTCAAATCCGGTGACTGCGGAGGGGTTTTCAGCTGCTTAGGAACATTGTAAAGCAATCGCTCTCGTACAACGTGCGACGTATGTTTTGGGTAATCACGTGGTAGTTCCAATTTTTGCACGGAAGGTTGCAAATTACGCTTCAGTATGTTCAAATAGCCCATTTTGTCCATCGTGGTGTCGATAAACTCCATAGCACCCACACCACTGGCCGCCATTGTACCCCAAAGCATGACGCTGCCTCCTCCGTGTTTGACAGTAGGGCTGAGCGGTTTACCTCCAATTCGAAAAATTCGGGTCTCTCAAAACCATCTGTCTTCCATACAAAGACTTCAAAGGCTTGTCAATATGCTTCTTTGCAAAATTCAGTCGATTCTTAATATTTGCTTGTGAAAGAAGAGGCTCCTTCCGAGCAACCCTTTCCCTCAGATTGTGTCTGTGAGCCACACGCCGGATGGTTTGAGCGCAGACGGATCTCCCGATACTGTCAGCGATCACGTTGGCCAATTTCGGAATACTTGTCTTAGGTTTTTCGCAGGATTCCTCGTTCGCCAGCAGCGGCCAGCAAGATCCGTTTGCGGCCTCTGCCTGTGCGGTTCTTCAAATTTCCCTCAAATTATCCACTTGTTTCCGAATTTCTGCACTGTGGAATGTGTTTTCCAATGGCAGCCGCTATTTCCCGCAACGATTTTCCACGAAGGCACATACTGATCACTTGAGTACCCGCGGCAATATCGGTTTCTTTCCTGGTGAAGAGCCATTTTGATCCAACCAGTTGCCAATGCAGCTGAGAGTTGTTGACTAGAAAAATTCACATCCAATTGCCAATATTCTGTTTATAAACATAATTGGTTTGAAACTAGTACAGTGTGTCTCACAATATGTGTCACCTTTCTAAGTCTTGGTTTATTTCAGCTGGCTAATTTTAAGAGCGGAATTGATTATACCCGTTTTGAGTGTATTCTTTTGACAGCTTATCGCTGAAGATAAATAAGCGATTGCGGTTGTTCATATTTATCAGATGCCATGGAAGCCATACGGGAGCAAGTTTTAAATTACATTTGCAAAAGCTTAGACCGTGTCAGATATTCAATATCTTTAGGCAGTTTGGAGTGGGTAAGCGTTTTGTTTTTCGTACTTTGAAACGGTTCAAGGAAACTGGAAATGTCCATCCCCGAGCAGGAGACAACAACATACAATCTAATTATGATCTTGATAACTGGCCTTGGTATTAAAGAGCTCAGATTAAGAGGTAAAATACCTAAGAATTTGCAAGCAAAATTTCTCTGGAATAACAAAACTAGTTATTTTGTATACCCGAGAATACCTGAAAGGTACTATTTTCGTCAATTTAGTATTCGCGTAACATTGTGGGGAACAATTTTATGGGTATTATCCTCAGGTATTTTACCTCTTAATCTGAGCTCTTAAATACCATGGCCATTATCAAGTTATTCGGTCCTGCTCGGGTATTCAACACAACGGAGGTGTCAGACGAACTACCAGAATGAAGTAAAAGATCAAAGGTGTGAGGGAGTGAATCTAACCGTAAATTGAGCAAATAATTTCAAATGTCCCCTGCTTCAATGAACAGGCTCCTCAGACTAGATCTGGAATACAAGCCGTACAAGAAACAACGGGTTCACGGGTTGACGAAGCGTCAAAAGCAAGCCAGGGTCCAAAGAGCAGAAATCTTGTGGTGTGGACTGCGAGATTTTATTTCCGGATTAAAAGCTCTTCTTCCTTTAGGACAGTCATAATCAACAAAATGGCAAAAGTCATGCCAATTTTTCAAGAGATAACCTAGCTGAAGAACGCTATCAGAATGTGTATCGAAAATCATGGTATGGGGCGCCGTTTCACAAAAAGGAAAACTTCCTCTTCTTTTCATAGAACCTAACGTAAAAATCAACACTGAATATTACATCAAGTAGCTTTTGAAGAACCACCTGCTTCAACGCTGTATGGCAATACACCTTATTGTTTGGACTCCGCTCCAGTTCACAAGGCAAAGAATACACAAGAATACACATGCGCGGAAAATTTGCCCGATTTCATCACAAGCGAAGAAAGGCCTACATCTTCCTCGGATCGCAACCCACTTGACTACTTGTGTTTAAGGTTATATGCTTCACCATATAGACCCTACGAAAGGGTTTATTTAAGATCGATTCAAGAAAAATTTGGTTGATATTTGGTACCAAAACCCTCAGAAAATTGATGGGTTTACAAAGCGTTTGCGCAAAGTTATCAAGGAAAGGGGCGAGAAATTCGAATTGAATTAATATGGTTTATTTCTATAACATTTATCTTTCAAATGAAAAATAAATGCTATGATTTGGTTGATTTGGTTTGCTGTAATCCCATTTTGTTTTAGTGACATTTATTGTGAGACACTCTGTAAAAGAGTACGCTCAATTTTGTAACATCAAAATGCTTCGTTTCTGGAATTATATTCGATTAAAATTTTGTAGAAATCCTTCTCAATAATTGAAGCCCAAGGTCCAAAAGTCCTTCACGACATGGATGTACGCTCAATTTTGATATTGATTGTAGCTCGATATCCGAGACAAACCATCCAACAGAAATAGGTCACCTCCCTAGGCCAACCAAGCGTATCGATTCCCTGCACTTTCTCTCATTTTCCTCGCACATGTGGCTGACAAATGTTGTTTGCCTGTTGTTCAAACTTCACGCCAAAAAGGTTCTTAATCTGGTCCACGATGTCGACACTGATTGATCAGTAGCCCGAATTTTATATTGTCAAGATTTAAGTTTTGAACAATTTCCCATACTCGGGGTCGTCAATCAATGTTCGCAACGTGGTACAACCACCTTCATTTCTATGAGACATTAGTCTGCCATTCAAACCAGCCCAGTCAATGTCTCGTGATGGGATAGAGAAAAAAAAAAAAGAAAAAGAAAAAAAGAGACCAAGGGGGCTGCAGATGATTGAGCGTCTGGCGGAGAATCGCAGCAGGCCAGGCCAGCAGTGCCAACCTCTCAGCCTTCTGTGTGAAGCGGAATGAAAAGAGTCTCGTTTTTCACTTTGGACTCGATTCAATGGGGACGATGGATAAATTGTTTTGAAACTCGATGCGGCAGCTGAGTCGGGAATCCTTTTCTGCCAAGCTGGGATTTCTTCGCTATCAGCAGCCATTGATGTGTTTCCAGAAAAACAAAACTAAAAAAAACTCATATTTTAGACTTTCAACGGGCGGATTATTCAACCTACTCGTGTACATAACCTCACCCGTCGCACGTGTCTACCGTCGAACGTGATTGTTCCGGTTACAAAAACGTAATTCTCCGAGCAAAACAAGTTTGTTGAGAATGGGAAGTTATGAAAATTGTTTTCAAAGCGTGTACCAACAGTCGCACTTCCAGAACCAGAACTACCGACACGTTCGAACAAACAAGGCGTCGTCGTCGTCGTCGTTGTTGACGTGGGTTTTATTCTGTAGGTATGCCAAGTTCAACAACCACCCAAGCGATCACTTAATTACATTGTCCCTGAACAAGGTTTTTGGCTGCTCTCCGACTGCCACGACGGGCTCTGTTATCAAGTCTCGGTAGTCGGTCTTAATAGCGTTGTATTGGTATTGGTTAACAAAAGCTCTCATGCACGTCAAACCAATCCCGTACCAACGAACGGTACTACACTAATCCCCATAGCTGGTGTGTAATAGTAAACAATTTGTCAGATGGTTCCTTATCAGTCTTCCACTCATTCTTGGGGCACGGAGTTGGAAGATTTCAGCAAACTGCACCGGTGGCGAGCAACTTGACGCTATCTAGATCAAACAGCTCCCCTTCAACAACATTGTATACTGAGCTGTGCGGAGTGGCAAGTGCGGGGTTCTACGTTGAAATTGATTTTCCCGTTTTCAACTGTAACGACACTGTTTGCTACTAAATTTAGCGCACAAGGGCAGCTCGCAGCTCGCCGCAGCCCTTCACAGCGTAAACACATGTTCCTCAAACACTGAATGCAAAGCAGGACTACGCGGAATGGAGGGAACGTGCTGATTGGCGGCCATTTATCACGATTTAAAACCTATATAGAGTGAGAGATAGACGCTCACACTCACACACATGGCGTTGTGGATGGTGCGTTTTCGTCTTTTTCCTGAATCAGTTCGAACGAAGCAATCGAGCATTCGTGAACATACGAGCGACGACGACGACGTTGGCCGTAAATTTATGCAAACAAATCGAAAGTAAACGTCCGATGACGGTTGTTGTTGTTGTTGTTGTTGTTGTTGTTTTCATTGCACTGAAGGAAAGTATGAATATTGCCCTGCAAAGTCGTTTCGTGCATGCGGTGCATGAGAAATGAGAATAATTATGTTCCGAGTTTGCGAGTAAGATTCGTTCCAGTGAGAAAACTGCCATGTTGCGTTGCTGGTGTTACGAAGGAAGGAGGAAGTTTGGAATGCGTTGGGGTTCATGGTATAGATTTTTGACGTTGTTGCTATAGATACCATTTGTGGATGTTTGGGTGCTGAAAGCGAAGGAAGACAGCTCAATAATAGAATGTTATTCATCTTCTTATACGTTTGTTTGTTATTGTCTTTCAATCAAATATCAGCATGTGCTCCATGGATTCGTTTTTCAGGCTATGATTCAACGATCGTAGTCTATTCTCAGATTGATAATTATGCGGAGAAAGTCCATTGTTTACGTTCACGGATAGTTGGAGACGTATGTGAAAACGTGCCGATCTATACAAGAACTTGAAGTGCTTTCAATCAAAAACATGACAAGTGTGATCGTTCTAATTAAGTCCTTAGGCTGTTTTCAGCGATCGACGGTTTATTGTAAATAAAGATAATCTCAATAGATCAAATGAAGATTTTCATTTCCACCGGGACGTTCCAATCGATTTTCATTTCCGATCTTCCTGCTCGATGGCTGCATTTCATCGTGCCAAGGGATTCACTTTGATTAATTCTCTTGATTGATTGATTCTCTTACTAAAAATATGTGCTTGAGTAGAAGAGTTGATATTGGTGAACGTCTGCCAAAGATATGTTTGTAAACATAGCTAAATTCCTTCGTACTTTTGTAAGTTCGGTTTACTTTTCTTCAATTCTGCGCTTAACTATATGAGGTTTGGTGAACTTTGCTGATAATTTTTTTTTTTAAATAAAATTCTCTGAACCATGCTAATGGTTTTCCAACTTTTTTAAAGTTATGTGTTGTAGTGATTTTGAGATCTTTACTGATGTATAAAGGCTGAAGTATAAAGGCTGTCTAAAAGTTAATAAGTACGAGCTTAAAAACCTGTTATTCGTAATTCAATAAGTTTAAAAAGCCCAGTAATAGTTGCTTTACAGTATTATTATAAAAACGTTAAAGTTACTGCATTAAAGGGTGGAACGGTCAAAAATTGGTCAAACATGATTAAGTGCATATTGATCATTTTAATTAGAAATGAGAAGAAAAATTAGTATTTTCCATTCGTATTTCGTCTGCAATGTGCAGACTTCTTCAGTGTCTCGTACTAATAACTCGACTGAGACCGTGAGAACAAACATTCCTAAAAAACCATGGGCCACTGATTCCACGAGTTCTAATAGCTTTGCTGAGTTCTATGTTCTGCGCTAAGTGAATTTGGCTAAAACTTCGCTGTAGTTGAGTGATTTTTGCTCCAGTTCTTCAACCTTTCTCGAAGTTCAAAACCAAAGTCCACCAAAAATCTATGATCTTTTCTTAAGCTTTTCAAACATTCATGAAATGGATCTTGACAGGACTGTGGCTTTAAAAAAGCAAATATCACGAGTGCTTCATGATTAGGGCCTAGACGTCATTTGTGAACAATGATTTGAAACGTTGATTTATCGTTAAATCTCAAAGCACTCCTGTGAATTAAAAGCAGTATCTTGAAGAGGAATTTTTTCTCTACCGTTTGGTGTGGTTGGATGGCGTAGGGCTCCCGTGATTTGTTGATCTATCAACGTTTAAAGTCATTGTTTACTAATGGCTTATAGGCCCTAGTCATGAATTACTCGAGACATAAACATTTTTTTGCAATTTTTGTTAGTGCTAAAAATCTTTCTAAAGTTCAACAAAATTTACTGCAGTTCAGTGATTTTTTAGTGTTTTGTAAACTTTAGTGAAGGTATGTAAGAAGTGTATCGAAAATAAGCTATCCACAAATCCTTTCAATTATGTTGAAAATCGATATTTTATTCATACAAAAATTGACCTTTATTGTACGAAGTTAACTTGAATACAGTTAGGCTTATCATTTGACTCAGGCATATCCATTTGCCAATATCTCCTTTCAGAGGGTCGACATACGATGTACGATGACACTCCAGTGCATGAGTAGATCTACAACTTTGTCTAACAGTACATTGTCTCTAACTCCTATATCTTCGACATGAGAGCGTATATTCACAGTGATCTTCACGATGATCCTCGCGTGATCTTCACCGCGAATATCATCGCGAAGATCACTGCGAATATACGCTCTTATTCCTTAGATATAAGAGATAGCGCTATGTACTGTTAGACAAAGTTGTAGGTCTACTCAAGCACTAAAGTTCATCATACATCATATTTTTGAAATCATCCTCTGAAAGGAGATATTGGCAAATGAATATGCCTGAGTCAAAAATGATAAGCCGCAACCCTGTATTCAAGTATAACCTCGTACAATAAAGGATCAATTTTTTGGTGAATAAACATCGATTTTCAACATAATTTGAAAGAAAGTTTGTGGATAGCTTATTTTGAATCATATTTTGAAATTGAGCTTCTGAGAAGAGCTATCGGCAAATGAATATGGATAAGTCAAAAATGTTAAGCCGCAACCTTGCTTGAATATAATGAAGACCGGATGAAATTTAAGTTATTCCTTCACGAATTTTCGAACTTTGGATCGAATGCTCTTCATCAAGTTCCGAACAAGTGTTGCATCGCATTTTTTGGACGCTGGAGCCCAATATTTTTTTTGAACTCCTGCATGTTCCCAGCTGTCTTACTAGTCTTCTTGAAGACCCTCTTCACGATTGCCCAGTAACGTTCGATGGGTCGAGGCTGAGGGCAATTTGGTGGATTGATATTTTTCTCAACAAAATCTATACCCTCTTCCGCAAGCCAATTGAGAGTGGTTTTGGCATAGTGAGCCGACGCTAAATCCGGCCAAAACAGTGGAGGTGTACTATGCTTCTTATATAAAGGCAACAATCTCTTCTGGAGACACTCAGATCGATAGATTTCCGCATTTATAGTTCCGGTAGTGTAAAAAATGGTTGACTTCAAACCACAGGAACATATTGCTTGCCATACCAGTACCTTTCGACCGAATTTCGCCACTTGAATCGACCTGTCCGCATCGCTAACATCCTCCCCAACGACGGCAGTAAAGTATTGTGGACCTGGAAGGGTTTTTGAGTCCTCCTTTACATAGGTCTCATCGTCCATCAAAACGCGGCATCCGGACGCTGCAAAAGACGCGAATACAATTTCCGGGCCCTTGTTGCTGCTCGCTTCTTCTGTTCTGCACTTTGTTTCGAGATTTTCTGCTTCTTGTAGGTCTTCAGGTGGTTTCGCCTCTTGATACACTGGATCATTCCGACACTCGTTTCTGCTTTTTTGGCCAAATCACGTATTGACATTGATTTGTTCTTCATGATTAGAGATACCACTTTCTGCTCCAGTTTCGGGTTGGAAGAACCGGGTTTTCTGCCTCTTCCTGGTAGCTCATCAAAGAATAGTGTTCCCCAAACTTATTAATGATGGTTTTAACACTCGCATGATGAATTCAAACCGCTTCGCCAATTTTCGCATAGTAATACCCTTCTCACCTAGCCATGTGTCCAGAACCTTAATTTTCACTTCCTTTTCAATACGCGACATTTTGAAAACGCAGAATTTGAACCGCACAAACAAGTAAACAAAAGAAAGCTGACAGTCCAACGCACAGCATGCAGTGTTCAGAGCATAAAAAACCATCACAAATATACATGCGTACAACGCAAATGTATGTGGATAGCTTATATTCGATACACTCCTTAATCTTTGCTTGAGTCCTGTCACTTAGCAGTATTCGGGTAAACTTCGCATAAATTTTGCTCATATAATTAACTAGCTCATAGCGATGCGAGCGTTGCTACTCTTGCAACTAAATAAATGAATATTTGATAGAACTGGCGCGTCTATGGTCGTTTTTGGGAGTGTTTGTGTGTGTGTGACTTCCATTATAAAGTTTTAAATATGCCTTCGAAAACTCCTGCATGCCAAATTTGATTCCATATGCTTAGTTAGTTCTCGAGTTATGCATAAATTTGTATTCCATTTGCATGGGAGCCCTCCATTTTGAGAGAGGTGAGAGGTCTTAAACCATCATAAACGGGTAGATAGACAGAAATTATCTTTTATATGCTTTATATCCTTGTCCAATGTGGTTTCATTTGCTTGCATAGTTCTCAAATTATGCAGAAATTTGTATTTCATTTATCCCCTTCAAGAGGGAGGGTCGTAAACTACCATTGAAAGATTTCCTACCTCCAAAACACCTCCACATGCCAAATTTGGTTCCATTTGTGATTTGTTCTCGAGTTATGAGACATTTTGTTTCATTAGTATGGGAGCTCTCCGTTCCAGAGTGAGAAACATATTCTTGCTTTCAAAAACCCTGTTCGGCCATAAACATAATACTATCAGGCAGAGTGGTGGACTGTATATTGAAACGCTAACACCGAGCCAAGGTTTTTGTACGTCACTACCAATCAACTCTGACCATTTTTATCGCTGCCAGTTTTTGAAAATTGGAAAAAGGCGTTCCTAAAAAGCAACGTCGTGGATTGATTTGTGCGCAAGCACCTGGCAAACCTCAACTCTCTCGTCGGGACTTTCACCGCCCAGCACAAGTTCGATGTTCCGGAGGAAGTAAGGACGCAAAAACTTTCAAAGTTTGCCAAGAAATACATGATTTGGCAAGCGATCTGATCATGTGGGACTATCGGGACTGTAAACGGGGAGATCACTTCATGGAGTGTCTGTAGAAGCGTCTGCTTCCTTTAGTGAAGCAATACGAGTTCCCTACGGTCTTCTGGCCGTTTATAGCTTCGTGCCACCATTCGAATGTTGTCCTAGAATGGTACGAAACCCCAACGGGGTTATTTTCGTACCCAAGGGCAAACATACTGGGCTATTATGAAGCAGGCACTACGGAAGCTTAGCTAAAAAACAAATCAAATGGGAGACATGAAGAAAAGTGGTTTCCGAACAGAAGAAGCTCCAGCCAAATGTTGAGACAGAACCTAATGAGTGGAGTTAAGCGTAAGGTGCGAGCGTACGGCTTTCGGTATTGAAGTTGAATAAAGTAAGTATGCCTTAATCTTACTTATTGGTTATATTTTATTTCCTGAAAGTTTGAAAAGGATCGGTCAACTTGGTAATTTTCTACAGCGTTTTTTTCCGCGGTTCAATATTATGTGTTACACTCTTTATATTTATTTTGCGTTCAACAATATAATTATAAATTATGAATAAAGAAGTGCATAAGCATTCATGCATCTTAAAAGTTTCCATACTACTTTTACAACACGAAGTTTGAAGCAAAGGTTTTTGCCAAGATTTTCTACAGTTAAACACAGATAAACAAGTTTTTTGGCAAATATTAAAGATGGGAACGAAACATAATTTGGCATCCCTGGTTGTTGCTATAGATATAAATTGTTGATGTTTGGATGTGAAAGCGAGGCAACACAGCTCAATAATAGAATGTTAAACCCTGTTTACACTACAACCTATATTATATACATGATATAGAGTATCTTGATATCAAATACCATGCACATTATTTTCAATGAAAATGCGATGTATAGATGCTAATATCAAGACACTCAAAACAGCATGTGCTCCATAATTTGTTCTTTTATGGAAAGGTGTCGAAATCTAGAAGTGACAGTGCTATTGTAAGCACTGTTTTGTTTAATTGTTGAAGTCTTGTTGAAGTTGATTTTACTAAATTGTGGCATCTGGAAATCCATCCGAATATTTTATTTTATATTTTTCCAGTCAGATCCATTGTTGCAACCCTAGAGGCGTGTTATCGTTTTATGGAACATGACTAGATATCAAAGTTAACGTTCTTTATGCCAGATCGAAATATCCCTCATTCAAAACGTTGAAATCTCAAACGAAAGTTTTTTGAGAATCACCTGAAAATAGCCTTCTTTGGATTTCATAAAAACAAGAGCGAGGTAGGAGAGAGCCACACAAATCTCGGGCAGCTTCTCTTCAAACAGCCGGATGATGCCTTCAAATTGTTATTCTTCAATTATTTCCAGCCTACTCGGCGAAACGCCGATCTAACCTCGAATAAACAGAAAACCCCAACAAATTTTACTACCCTACTTAAAACGACCACCGTCGGCATGCAGAAACTTTCCATGCATCAGCAAAAACTGTAACCGAATTCCTCGAATTGGCAATCCTCCTCCGTTTTCGGCAGGGCTCAGCAGTAAAAATTAAACTTTTTCGCCTCTCGACTGGGTCGGGCCGGGCGGCGTGCGCTCTTTGGAGGTAGAAAGTTCAACTTTCAATTCCCGGCGGACGGTGAAGGGGTTGGACCAGCTGCTGACGATTACAAAATCGCACATAACCCCCTCCCCTCCACGGCAAATTTCTTCGTTTGCAACAAGAATGAAAACTTTCCGATGACGCAACATAAATACAAACCAGCCCTGGGAGAGCCACCACGAGACTTGATCCAACTGCTGTGCGTGTGCATACGGCTATGCGAAGAGTCATCCAAGAAGAAACCGAGAGTGAATGTAGCCATTGGGGTCCGGGTCGGTTGTGTGTGTGAGTGTGAGGCCCTGCTGGGTTGAAGTAATTAAGATGTCTATCGACGGGCGACGAAGTCGCGGTGGATTTGATTTTTTTTTTTGGTATCTCATCAGCAGCCTACACTGAGTTTTGACTGCGAGCAAAATCGGTAGACGGGTAGTTTTACATTTAACTGAACGCTCCCAGAGTTATGTTATACTAATGACTGATTTGTCTTTTTTTTCTCTCGTTGCAGGTATGTATGTTGTTTGCTAAACGATGACGCGTCACGACCCTGGGAAGACTGGCATAGTAGGCGACTGGACGCTGATGTCATTATGAGATTAGTGGTTCCTAACAATGAAATTTTCAAACATTTGGGGTGAGTGATTCGTCTAAATGGGACATTGGAGACACTGAATGGTGATTGAAAATATACTAATAAAGGGTGTATTCGATAAAAATGGCACACACATATATACTCATCAAAATTAAACTGATTATCGGATATTCTTGAAATTTTCAGGGAATGAAGAACTACTAATGAGTTTTGATTTACAACATTTGTTTTATTCAATTTCGTCTCCCATCCCGAATGCCCGCACCTTCCTTTTCACTCCACCCATCAAATTTTGTTCAACCGATTTTCCCAGTGTTTTTGTTGTTTTTACCCAATTTTTCTTCAATTCTAGCTCTGTTTTTATAGTTTTGGGATGTTTGCGAAGTTCCGTTTTCATAATTGCCCAGAATTTTTCAATTGGACGAAGTTCCGAGTGAATTTGGTGGGTTCATATCCTTTGGCACAAAATTAACTCCGTTGGCTCGGTATTACTCCAATACGTTTCGAGCGTAGTGGCAGGATGCTAGATCAGGCCAAAACAGAGTTGATCCTTTGTGCTTCTTAATGAATGGCAAGAGACGCTTCTTAAGGCACTCTTCCGTGTAAATCGCACCGTTTATTGTTCCGGAAGTGATGAAGGGAGCACTTATTTCACCACATCCGCAAATCGCCTGCCAGATTAGAAACTTCTTTGCAAATTTCGATAGTTTCTTCTTTCGAACATCCTCCGGAACATCGAACTTCGACTTGGCAACGAAATATTCTTGCCCAGGAAGTTGACGGAAGTCGGCCTTGACGTATGTTTCGTCATCCATCACGATGCAACCGGATTTGGTGAGCAGCTTCGTGTAAAGTTTCAAGGCGCGGGTTTCCGCAGTGATGTTTTGTTTTTCATTCCAGTTTGGGGCTTTTTGCACTTTGTAAACATGTAACCCAGCACGCTTCATGGTTTTCTGCACTGACTGACACCTTAGACTTTTTAGCGACATCTCGAATTGACATGTTTGGACGGTTCTTGAATTGTTGTACGACTTTCCTGGCCATTTTACTGTCCATTGGACCACTTTTACGACCACTCCCTTCCTTCCTTTGGACACTCAGACGCTCCACGAAGGTTCTTATTACGCGAGACACAGTTGTATTTGCAATTCCAAGCCTTTTAGCAATCCACCGGTGGGACGCCCCTGGATTTTGATTGTGAGTGCACAAAATTTTCTGACGGACAATTTCTTGTTTCGACGACATGACTGGAACTACTGAATGTATAACTATGAAACTTGGCAGATGTAAATAATACACTATGGATAAGATCTACTCAAATTTCTAGGTTTTTTACTCATACGATTCAAAAGTTACAGAAGATTTTCTGTGTGCCATTTTTATCGAATACACCCTTTATCACTTCGACTGAATTGAGTCGTGTTTGTTGTTTAGTGGAATAGTAAGTAGAAATAAGAAGAAAGATTAGTAATTTCCATTTAATTGCAACTACCTTTATTGCTTAACTTGACAGATATGCGTATTTCGTCTACAATGTGCAGACTTCTTCAGTGTCGTGTACTAATAACTTCAGACAATAAATGTCTTTGAATTTTTTTTTGCGAAGCGAAAGGTGAATCCTAGCTGCGATAAGGTTTCAGA
This sequence comes from Aedes japonicus, assembly GCA_034211315.2. Classification (NCBI taxonomy): domain Eukaryota; kingdom Metazoa; phylum Arthropoda; class Insecta; order Diptera; family Culicidae; genus Aedes; species Aedes japonicus. The sequence continues at coordinate 84,659 of JASCZW010006360.1, read as the reverse complement.
AACAATATGGGCAAGGTGGTTCTCGAATGTCAGTTTGGAGCATTACTCCCAGATCCTTGACTGGGCGGGGAGAAAGAGAAAGTTATAACACCGGTGAACACCAGTGAATGGGCGTCGCCGATAATTATAGTTATGAAGAAAAATGATGATATTCGTTTGGTAATTGACTGCAAAGTGTCTATAAACAAATCAATAGTACCTAATTCATACCCTTTACCTACAGCACAAGATATCTTCGCAAATATTTCGGGTTGTAAAGTTTTTTGTGCTCTAGATTTAGAAGGCGCTTACACTAAACTAGAGCTGACGGAGAGGTCCAAGAAAGTTGTGGTTATTAATACAATGATGGGTTTATATACTTACACAGTACCAAAATCTCGTGTAAATTTCTGTCCCTGAGACCGACACATGCAAGCGTCCTTTAGCGCATGAGAATGTGTTGAAAGAGATGAGAAAATAAATTCAACCGAACACATCTTTTGTCGAATAGCGTATTCAGTTTCAGGAGACATAATTTTACACGAAATCTTTCTTTACGTTCCCCGACTATTACATTCCCCGACTTTACGTTCCCGGACTATTTACAAACATGGATTAGGTCTCGTGTAAAATTCATAATTTCGAAGCGTGTACAATAGGCTGCCACAAGGAGCTTCTTCTAGTGCTGCGATTTTCCAGCAAGTTATGGACAAGATACTAGAAGGGATTGTAAGGGTATCGTGCTACCTGGATGATGTTCTGATCGCAGGGAAAAATTTGGAAGAATGTAAAAGGAAGCTTTTACTAGTGCTTGACAGGTTAGCTAAGGCTAATATAAAAGTAAATTACGATAAATGCAAATTTTTTGTAACAAATCTCCCCTTTTTGGGGCATATTATTAGTGATAAAGGGCTGATGCCTTGTGCCGACAAAATTTCGACAATTGAAAAAGCCATGGCTCCTCAAAACGAGTCAGAATTAAAATCATTTCTAGGGATGATAAATTATTATCACAAATTTATACCACGTTTATCGTCAAAATTGTTTCATTTGTACAACCTGCTCAAGAACAATGTGAAGTATATTTGGGATGAGAATTGTCAAAGTGCGTTTGAAGAGAGCAAAAGCAAATCTTTTGGAATATTATGACCCAAAAAAACCGATAGTAGTTATTTCGGATGCGTCTAGCTATGGTCTTGGGGGTTTGATAGCACATGAGGTAAACGGTATAGATAAACCAGTTTGTTTCACATCCTTCTCATTAAATTCAGCACAGAGAATGTATCCAATTCTACATTTAGAAGCTCTGGCTCTAGTGTGCACCATAAAAAAATTCACAAGTACCTTTATGGACAACCTTTCACGGTGTATACAGATCATAAACCTTTAGTAGGAATTTTTGGAAAAGCTGGAAAGAATTCAATTTATGTCACTAGGCTTCAGAGATTTATTCTGGAGTTGGCAGTTTATGACCTTGACATAATATACAGGCCATCAAATAAATTGGGAAATGCGGATTTTTGTTCGCGATTCCCACTGCAACAAAAAGTTCCAGAAGAGCTAGATATAGAGGTCGTTCAGAGCATAAACTTTAGTAAAAATATACCACTGAGTTCAAAGCAGATTGCGGAGGGAACTAAAGACGATGGCTTCTTACAAAAAATCATATGGTGTTTGCACAACGGTTGGCCTGAAATAGTGGACAAGCGTTTTGTGGATGTGTTTGCAAATCAACAAGATTTAGAGCTGGTAGATGACTGTCTGCTTTATAATAACAAGGTAATAATACCAAAAACAAGTACGATTTTAATTACACAATAACCACTTTGGTATAGTAAAGATGAAACGTTTGGCAAGACGAATGGTTTATTGGTATGGAATCAATACAGACATAGAAAATTATGTTGCTGGCTGTGATGCTTGTACTTCCCAAAAGTCCAAAGAGGTATCCAATTGGATACCGACCACAAAACCTTTTAGTAGAATTCATATAGATTTTTTCTCTTTCGAGCATCGAACGTACTTATTAATCGTTGATAGTTACTCCAAATGGATTGAAGTCGAATGGATGAAATTAGGATCTAATTGCAACATGGTGTTAAAAAAACTAGTGGCTTTTTTTGCCCGGTTTGGATTACCAGACGTTTAAGTGTCAGACAATGGTCCTCCTTTTAACCCCTATGGTTTTATACATTTCCTTGAGAGGCAAGGCATAAAAGTCCACCTTACAATCCCTCGAGCAACGGACATGCAGAAAGGTTGGTCAGAACCGTAAAAGAGGTTTTAAAGAGATTTCTTTTGGAACCGGAAATTATGGAGCAAGATTTGGAAGACCAGATAAATCTTTTTTTGTTTAACTTTAGAAATAATAATATAACAAGCGACGGACACTTTCCGTCTGATAGAATATTTTCCTATAAACCAAAGACGATGTTGGACCTTTTAAACCCCAAGCAACATTACAAACAGCATTTATCCACACAAAAGTCAGATGAAGAGAACTCTGAGAAATCTAGCGGGAAAATCCCGAGGCGCTCAAAGGACGCGATTGATGATCTGATAGCAGGGGATATGATTTGGTATCAAAATAACAGACCCGTACATCATGCGAGATGGATTAAAGCAACCCTTATTAAAAGATATTCTAAACATATCTTGCAGATACTTGTTGGAAACGTGGAAGTCATGGCTCATCGTAATCAAATAAAGGTCTATCGAACACGAACTCGAAGGTGATACGGTGAATGACGCAAAGGATCAAGGTGACCGTGACAGGACGGAAGCAGAACCGGCTCCCAAGTGTGGTACGAGAAGATCAAAAAGAAAGCGGGTTAATGCTGATACTACGATCGAGGAGTTACGCAGATCGAAGCGAATTAGAAAAGTGACCCGAGACAATGAATTTTACTATGATTTTTGAAAGTTTTGAATTTAGTTGATACTATGAAATTATGTTGATGTAAAACCTTTATACGAGTTCTAAGTTTATGTTGACTAAGGTCAATTTCTAGATTGTTACATTTTCTGAACTAAAAAGGGGAGAAGTTGTTGTATATGTAGCGCACCCTGCGCATTCGAAAACCAGCGATCATTACACATCGCTGTCAAACCTTCGTACATCTTCGTGCGATGTTTACCAATGGATTGGTGACCTGAAAGCAGGAGAATAAATCAACGATCAGTCTGTTTGGTGACACCAAAGTAAACAGTGTTAAATTTATTTGGTTATCACCGACTTGCGATTGCATGCAATTAAAATAAAATAAAAAAGGAAGATACAAAAGTTGCTTGTACGGCTTGCATTCCAGATCATGTTTGCGGAGCCTGTTCATTTAAGCAGGGGACATTTGAAATTGTTTGCTCAATTTACGGTCAGGTACGACCGGATTACGTCTTATTCGCTCCCTCACACATTTGATCTTTTTCTTCATTCTTCATTGTGTTCATCTTCAGTTCGTATGGCACCTCCTTTGTGTTGAATATGGACATTTCCAGTTTTCTTGAACTGTTTCAAGGTACGAAAAACAAAACGACTCTTTCCGAATTGCTTAAGCCTATTGAACATCTGACACGGTCTAAGCTTTTGCAAATGTAATTTTAAAACTTGCTCCCGTATGGCTTCCATGGTAGCTGATAAATATAAACAAACGGAATCACTTATTTATCTTCAGCGATAAGTTGTCAAAAGAATAGACTCAAAACGGGTATAATCAATTCCGCTGTTAAAATTACCCAACTGAAAAAAAACCAAGACTGAAAAACGTGACACATATTGTGAGACACACTGTATAGCATTGTACATTGTGAAACAAATTTTTGAAAATAATCAAGCAAAAAAAATCATCATACTCTGAAATACTTTGAAAATCAACTTCTGGAACGAGTAATCGGCAAATGAATCCCATTGAGTCAGAAGAACTACGGTTATAAGAGCAAAATTGCCGATTTCTCATTTCACATTTCGTCACGGAAATTTATTTTCTCGCCATAAACCAATCTGTTCGACCACCGATGTCATCGGGGACAAATTTATGACCACACTCAAAGATTCTATTGCTTCCGCACGTGCTCTCAGCCAAAGGAAGCTCCTTCCCCACGCGGAATGCGTAATCCAATTCGAAACGGAACTACGTTCAATCTCGCTCAAAAATTCGCCCGGTTGACATCATAAAAATTCCGCCGCGTAACTTTTACCAACGCGATCTTACTAAACAAACTCCCATGGTCGAACGTGTGATTTCAAGTTGTGTGTCTTCGGCTGCAAGTGGGTGCCGAGCTTCATTAAAAACTTTCACCCAATTTCTCCTCGACTTTGGGCCTTTCTGTTGGATCCATCGAGTAGTTGTTGTTGTTGTTGTTGTTTTTGATTTTCTTTCGTTCGCGCTTCGCTTGCGCTATTATTTTTGCATCGCTCGTTTCGACTTCCTGTTGAATGGCGACTAGAAGAAGAGCAAGGCTAGGCCGGCGGGTCCATGTTTGCTCGGCACTCACCCAACTCGTACGCGCGCTCGCTTGATTGGTTGGCGATTACGTCGCAGTGTGCCATGGTGGCCGAAACTACATGGCCTGCTATGGCGCGGAACTTGTTGGTTTTGGTTTTCGCTGACCAGAAACTTTTTTTTCCATGAGAGGCATTGGGTAGGTGCGCGGTGAAAAATGCGATGGACACTTCCTTTTATGGCAAACTTGGCTGCGGGCGGCGCTGTCGGTACGGGTGGCATAATAGCATCGTCGTTCGTTGTTGGTATGTAGGTAGTCATGTGACCGAGGGGCATTTGTGCGAATACGAACAACCTTGAACGAGTGAAATTGGTAGAGAAACGTCTAGATATGCACGTGCATTGTGATTTAGCCAATTTTCGATGTAAATAAGGAAAAGCTTCCTCCACAGAGACCCGCAACACTTTCCCAGGATTTCAGTTGATTCCATTTACCATCGTTCGACAATGTCTCACATCGATTCCTGCGGCAACACTCTAATTAAAATTCCTCAACTTTCTTCTTCGTTTGGTCCTCTTACCTCGATCAAGTCACGATCGTACGCCGCGTCAAAATGCGCCATAGCAACCCCACTGAGCGAGATACGAGATACTTGACCCGAAAAATCGACTCGAAATACAGGTCCGAAAAAGAGAGCGAAACTGGCTGAGTAATAAAAAGATAATCGCCTCCAGAAAAAAAAGAATAAAAAAAGGAATCCGAGTACCTACCAGTAACAGCGGATGAAATGTTTGGGCTTGTCTACCTCCCCCAAGGGAATCGTAAAAGAATACTGTATAGAATTGAAAACAACGAAAAAAAAACCTCCATATCAAACCGGCTCCGCCACATACAATGAATGCGCGGTGATCGAACCGAACCGAGCTTCTCGAGAAGACGAAACAGAAACCAGTTCTAATCCCGTGTCCAATCTCCGGTTGTTTTCCCCCTCTCCCCTCCCGCCACCCGCTTCAACCGACCGCGGATTCAGTCACTTCTCTCTCTCCGGGTTTTATCGACGATTGCCGGGTTTTATGCTTTCGGAACCGAGGGGTATCGGGAGAGGTTCGAGATTTATCACGATCCCTTTTGGCTTTCGGCATGTCGTGACCTCATTTTTTCCTCTGTTACACTCTGCCTTGCTGTGAGTTCGAAAATCCGAGATTGAATGAACTTTTCAATCTGTTGTTTCGTTCTGTTCGGGAATCGCTTCAGTTGGGTAGTGAGTTTGTTTGCTTTATGGGCTAATTGTTTGAATTTAAAAAAAATCTAAATGATGCTAAAAAGAGCATGACATACTTAGGTTAAACCACTGTTTGAAAGTATTGAAGAAGTGACTTTTTATGATGCGTTTATTCTGGAGACTCAAATGTCGTAAAAAAATACTTTACGGAGCCTTGTTACTAATTGAAGCCAATAAAGTATGCACAATGTTCCTGATTGGCAAGTTTACTGCAATTTGTTTTTCAAGGTGACATAATTTTGTTTATTTTATGCATGGATATTTCTCTTTAGTATTATAAAAGCGTTTTTTTTTTAATATCTCTCTTAGAAGAAATTTAGGTTTTCGTGTCATTTAGGCTCAATCATCTTTTCATTGTAACATAGTAAACTTTATACTGCATCTAGTAGAGGTGGACCGATTATTTATTTTGTTATTTGTCGTCAATCAGTGGTAGACTGTATTGTTTTGTTTGTTATCCTATAGTATTGAATAATTTTTTTTGTCATTGTTAAAAAGAAATAAAATACATTGTACAGACTGAACATTGAACATAGAGCGAATTAAAACGAACAACATAACCTAACTCTCAGTGGACCAGTGCACGAATAGCCAAATTTCCCGACGTAACTCGATAATTCGAAAACAATTAACTTTAGACGTATGATGCCTTTGGAAGATTGAATCTTAAAAATAAGGGTGACTACACCCAAAATAAAAAAGCAAGATTGTAATGAAATTTCGCATGATTTGGTTTCATTTCTCGTTCACTTAGAGAAAAAAAGCAACATTGGTCGTGGGCAAAAAAGCAACACATCAATTCGCGTATTAGTAGTAGTAAATTCAATGGCTCACAAAAAAAGATCTCAATCCGCGCTGTTGAGATTCGGACCACGGCCGTCAGCGTGACGTCTCTCAACAGTAACCATCCTGCCACTTTAGCAATTTGAAGTAATTGGAATAAAAGCCCTACGGTTGCTTCGATTTTCGAGGCACTCAGCATTACAACAATGAAGCAAATGTCGGTCGCAGACACTTACATGGCTTAGTTTATATCATAAAATGCACGGTGAACTTTATGAGAGGGAGATGGGAGTGTGATGACGAGTGAAAGTAAAAATAGAACACTTGACAGCGGAATAGCAACAGTGGCAAATGGCGTGGCGGCGTTCTGTGTCATTGTCTAACCCATATTGAGAAGTTGTTGACGATTGAACAAAAAACCCAACGGTTGCTGCGATTGTCGAGGCTTAAGCACACAGCGATAACCGCTTGCACACACTTGCACGGCTTTGTTTATACCATAAAAAGCTTTGTGGATCATGATGGGCAAAATTGCTTTTTCTCAATCATGCGGATTTCTCAAGATATGATTGCAAAAACCGCAATTGCATTTTATGCCACAATTTCAACTTTTGGGTCTAGGCTGGACCTTTTATGTTCATTAGAAAAACCTTAGCTTTTTATTCTTATGATTTACAGTAATTTTTGCACACATAATTAGATTATTTAGATAATAAATCGATAATTTAATTTCATGAAACTTTGCTGAAGAAACTTAACTTCTATCTCATCTACGTATCGTAATTATTCCAGTTTTTCAAACGTACCTTAGGGTGGGACAGTTTTTTTTGCTCCAACTGTTTTATTTCGATTTGAATTTGAAAACTTGGTAATAATGACCTTCAGAGCACAAAAAGACGCACATTTTGCAGGTATAAGATGTTTGCTAGTTATTGTATTAAAAAAGTTTTAGAGTGTGAACAAATACTTTTTTTTTAAATATCTTAACCACTTATTTGCAAATATTCTAAACTTCCATCTACAAAACCTACCCAAAATCGTTTGTCCCCTTTTGTTCCCTTGTGGAGTAAAACTCATTTTAAAATTGGTAGTTTTGTTTTTTTTCTGCATGACTTTCGATCAGCAGCATCTACAATTAAAGCTTGTTCGCGACAAAATCTGGACAGATTAAATTTGAAATTAAACAAATTACATTTACTTAATTAGATTACATGAAGAAATTACGACCTTTTGAGTTTACGGTCTGTGTAGACTTCGTTGCAATCGATTTAGCTGCTTTTGTCCAAAATTTTCGATTTTTTTCTATAGTTGTAGTATGCTGTTTATATTGAGGGAGATCTCTCTTCACGAGAGCCCAATACCGCTCGATAGGTCGCACCTCCGGGCAGTTATGTGAATTCAACTCTTTCGGTATAACATGGACTTTATATTTATCATTCCAAAACAACTTTGGCGTAGTGACAAGATGCCAAATCAGGCCAGAATAGCAAGGGAATAGTAGGGACCGATAAGGGTGTTTTTTTACACGGGGATACGTTCCACTTTTACTTTGAAACTACGTTAAAAAAGACTAAATAGAGTGAATCGAATCACATAAATAAACTTTTGAAACAGGCCAGAATAGCGAGGGAGTGTCATGGCTGCGTAGGAATGGTAACAATCGCTTCTTTAGGCATTCTTCGCGGTATATTTCCTTGTTTACCGTTCCGGTAGTGATGAAGCTTTGGCTTCGTCGACACACAGCTGCATATTGCCTGCTATACCAAATATTGTTTGGGAAACTTTGCGTTTTTCTTCGTCCTGAAATGCTTCTCTATGCTGTTTCGTTGCATGGCAGTATAATAAGACATTCTGGGAAGCTGCTTTAAGTCTTCCAGCACATGAGAAACTTTTTGCGTCCATTATCACGCAGGAAAATTTCGTCATATATTCGCGATACAACTTGCGAGCCCCCTGTTTAACACTTATGTGTTCTACAAAAAAAAACCCTTAAAGTGATCGACCCACGTACCCACCAAATTCAAATGATTATAACTCTGACAATTATTGACTGATTTTAAATTGTTGGCACCGTTTGATTCAAAAACTCATTCGCTTTTGATAACCATATTGATTTGATGTTGATAACCACATTGCCAGGGTTTCGTTCTAAAAATATGCAAGACCACTCGAAATCCCACGAGAACCTGTTCCAAAATACAGGTCCGAGAATTAATCATCAGATGGTCACTAAACGTTGAGAAATATCCTACTGGAGAAATTTCACGAATTTTGATACCTTTATTGTCAGGGTTTCTTTCTCAATATGTTCATGGCCCCTCTAGGCTCCACGGGAAACTTCTACAGAATGACCGTTGCAGGAACAAGTCGGCATATGACCCACAATAGAATAGAAATAGTTTCTAGGTATAATTCCAAGGATTCTGACATCCATTCCTGGAAATTCAATAGATGTTCCGATATTGTGTCTCCGTCCCGGAACACAACCCCGGAAATCCGGATTTACAGAAACCAGATGAATTCAAATGGTATTCCCAATAATTTCCCAAAAGCGAATGAGTTTTTGAATCAAATGGTGCCAAAAAAATTGAAATCAGTCAATAATTGCCAGAGTTACAATCATTTGAATTTGGTGGGTACCCGGGTATCTTGTCGATCACCTAAGGGATAGAAAAATCGTAGCCCCCCTTGTTACTAAAGGGTGATACGGTCAAAATTTGGTCAAGGGAAAACGCGTGTAAATCGGTGAAATCGTTTATTTAAAAAATCAAATTAAATTTCTTTTCAAGTTCAATTAGTATAAAATTCAGGAAAAATATTCAGTTAGGCTTCCGCTTTTCCAAATCCGAATTGCCGGGCCTTACGCTTGACCCCTGCCATCAGATTTTGTACAGCCACCTTGTCCACCTTCTTCGCCGCAGAAAGCCAGTTTGTTTCGAACTGCTGGTCGTCCTTAGCAGTTTTTTTGGTCTTCTTTAGGTTCCGCTTGACAATAGCCCAGTATTTCTCAATTGGGCGGAGCTCTGGCGTGTTGGGAGGGTTCTTGTCCTTGGGAACCACATGCACGTTGTTGGCGGCGTACCACTCCATGGCCTTTTTACCGTAATGGCAAGATGCCAAATCCGGCCAAAACAGTACGGAACAACCGTGTTTCTTCAGGAAAGGCAGCAGACATTTATTCAAACACTCTTTCGCGTTAATTTCTTGGTTGACAGTCCCGGAAGCTATGAAAATGCTGCTTTTCAAGCCACAGGTACAGATGGCTTGCCAAACCAGATATTTCTTTGCGAACTTTGACAGTTTCGTGTGCTTGAGAATATCTGCTACCTCTCCCCTTCCTTTTGCCGTATAAAACTCCTGTCCCGGAAGCTGCTTGTCGTCGGCTTTGACGTAGGTTTCGTCGTCCATTACCACGCAGTCAAACTTCGTCAGCATCGTCGTTTACAGCCTCCGGGATCGCGTTTTGGCCGTCGTATTTTGTTTATCATCGCGATTTGGAGTCACTACCTTCTTGTAAGTCGATAGTCCGGCTCGTTTTTTGGCTCGATGCACGGTTGTAGACGATACACCCAGCTTATTTGCGGCATCTCGGAGAGATAGGTTAGGGTTTCGCTTGAAACTACCGGCAATTCTCTTTGTCGTCTCAGCGGCTTCCGGTTTTCGATTTCCCCCCGATCCAGACTTCCTGGCTGTCGACAAACGTTCCCCAAACACTTTAATTACATTTGTAACGGTTGATTTGGCAACTTTTGGCGATTTTGCCAACTTTGCGTGCGAGTAGCTCGGATTTTCGCGATGCGCGAGCAAAATTTTGATACGCTGCTCTTCTTGCTTGGACGGCATTTTGACAACTGAAGAGTGAATTCCAAAATCAAAATAGGAGCAACATTCTACACCCACACACCTTCAAAATGAGGGGTGTTCAGGTTTTTTAAATGCAAAATTGAAAGAAATACGTCAAGTTGATATTGACCAAATTTTGACCGTATCGCCCTTTAATAACCCGCAGAACAATTATCAAATAGTATATTACCATTGGAATTGCTTTGAGCATTATTCCATGAACGGTGTTTTGCATTAAAATCACCAATTATGAAGAATTGGTCACCCTTGAGAAGATTCTTTTGCTGTCCTACGCATTGAAATGGTAAATAGGCAGCTAATAGTGAAAGTTGACCAAATTTTGTTTCAACAGAAATCCTCAAAGTTTCAAAAACCTTGGTATCAAATGAAGAAAGAATTTGATGTTTGATATGCCAATGAACAATCATGGCTACGCCACCACCTGGACTATCAAGACGATCATTGCGGTATACCAAATAATTAGGATCCCTTTTTATTTATTACCTGGTTTAAGAAAAGTTTCAGTTACAACGGCAATATGCTCGTTATGAACTCGTAAAAAGTTTAACAGCTCGTTTTCATTATCTCTAAGAGATCGAGCATTCCAATTTAAAATATTCAGGGTCTTTATACCCATTGCTAAATTTCAGGGGCATGACAATATTGTTTGCAAATTTTATACCAGTTTGAATTGCGTCAAACATGGAGTTTGTATTTAACATACCATTAATCATAGAGATCAATGATTTCTGTTTGTACTTACGGGTACATTTGTACGTCATTGGCCATTGTTACCAGCAGATAGCAGTGGAAAATTTGACGGTTGGGCATTGTTCGTACCCACCGGTACAAACGTAGGATTTACTCCTCCGGGTACCTGGTCGGGAACGTGAAGCGGTCCCTACCTGATGCTTAGTACCAAAAATTGGATTTGTGGTTTCCACATTTAAAATTTTTGGGGTCCTGTGGACAGCTGTCTTTGGCGTGAGAAGAATCGCCACAATGCATACATTTGGCATCCATGTGACAATTTTTTGTCCCATGATCCCATCCCTGGCATTTACGGCACTGGGTGAGCTGTTGAAAATTTCCTCCTGTCTTCCTAAAGTGTTCCCACTTTACTCTGACATGGAGCATAAGATTGGCTTTTTCTAATGCCTTAAGGTTATTCAGTGCATTTGATTTAAAATGAACTAAATAAAATTCATTAGAAATTCCTTTTTCGAGAATCGCCAGCTTGGGATTTCATTTTCATTTTTATTACTTGAACTGGTGTAACTCCAAGTAATTTAATTAATTCTTTTTTGATCTCGTCCAGGGATTCACCACTGGCCAGACCTTTTAGGACAACCTTGAACAGACGTTCAGTTTTGGTGTCATAAGTAAAGAATTTGATGCCTCTTTGAGATACTCGAGGTTTGAAACCGATCAAGGTCTCAGCCAAAACACGGCATTCACCCCGACGATCAATCTGAAATCAAAATTTTGAATCTTTAATGAAATTCGTGAGTTCCTTACGGAGACCATGAAAATCAGAAGTTGTTACCACAATAGGTGGAACCATTTCTTTCCCTATATTTATTCGGGAATGTTTTGATATATTTTGCCTGACTGACGGATCATTCTCATCATCGGTAAGAATATCAAATTGCTTGTTTAAATCGTTAGAAGAGGAATCCCCAGATTGCCCCTTTCTTTTGCGTTTAGGCGCCATATTCTCCAAAACGAGTACCTATCAGATTTCTTTAAGAATCTGAGGGACCGAAGAGGAATGTTAAATTAGGAATTTAAACGTTTTCTCCTAATCAACTTCCAAGCAGATTCTACAAGAATCCGAAGGTCGAAGAGGAATTTTCCAAACCGATATCCAAGTCGGATTACCTCGCGTAGGGTCCATACAAGGATCGAAAAGGAATAATGGTAAATTAAATAATGAATTTGCAGGTAATGTTTAGCTCTGAAAAGTGCTGTTTAATTTTGTTGTAGCTTTAGGTAGCAAGAATACTTCCTTTAGCAAAAAGAAAATAGAACCGCACGGCATGAGAGCTCGATGCGGACAAGCAAGGATGTTTCAAATTTCTTCGCAAAGAGCAAGTGTCAATCTCCTTATCCCGTTTTGTCGGTTTGGCCACGCGTTTCTTTTCTTTTTTTTTTCAGGGGCCTATATTTTCTTTGTCCAATATTTCTTCCTGTGTTAGCTGTTCATACTGACTGTCAATATCATCACATCTTCGAGCATATCAACAAATCGAAATGTTTTGTTCCCGCCGAAGAAGTAGTGTGCAAAGCTGAATTTTATTTCTCAGAATAAATCCCGCAGTTTACATTTACACTTCAAGAAAACTGTAATTTTTGTATAGACTTAATTCCCACCACAGGAATTCAAATATCGGGCTCCATTTGAAACACACAGGTGCGCAAATCCCTTGACGCCTTTCCCAACCTGGACACCATCCGGGAAATTTTTATTTAGTTTATTTCATTTGTTCCCAGAAAACCGGGAAAAACCGGGAATTCCAAAATGAAAATTTAGTAGCCACCCTGTAAAACCAAATTGATTTACAGTGGCGCTCATAAAACTTTATTAAACTTAATAAAGCTGCATGGTTTTGGCAATGTTACTTGAGATGTGTGCGACGCAACCATGCCTAGGAAAGTCAAGCCTTTATATGGGAGGTTGCCTGACGGAGTCGATCGTCGACCTCAGTAAAAAATTTCTCTGCGTTAGGCGGAGGATGCAGAGCTCGCGATCAGACGCAGAAGGGACGGAGCACCGTGGGGTGCTAGTCGCCGCAAAGGCCGCACTAAAGAGGGAGATGAAGTAGTGGTAGTCCGGGCAGTCCACTACTGTGTAACGGTCACCTCAGGAACACGTTCAATAGCGCCAGTTGGAAGTTCAAAGCCTCCAGCTTCCTGAGTACTGGGAAACTACTTCCAGAATCGGGTTCTGGTGTGCAACACAGAAGTGGGTCAGGAACGTGCTCAAGTCACCGAAGGAGTTCGGCAAGATTCGATCTTGGGTCCGGTCCTCTGGAACACGATGTCTGACGAAGTGTTGCGACTTATGTTCCCCAACGGGGTGAAGATGGTCGATTTGGCGGACGACATCACTCTAGTGGTTTATGGTGAATCCATAGAAGATGTGGAATTAGCGGCCACACACTCTATTGGCATTGTGCAGGAATGCATGCGCTCCAGTAAAACTAGAGTGAGCCAATCACAAAACTGTGAGATTACTGTGGTCAAAGCGGTCACTGAGGTACTTGGGGGTTATTATCGACTCTAAGCTATCCTTTATCAACCACGTTTATTACGCCTTCAAGAAGGCTAGATTATCCCGCAAGAAATCAACAAATAGCTCGGCGATGCAAGGGAGACAGCGAAAGCTCCTGGACAGTGTAGCCCTGTCCATACTCAGGTATGGTGGGCCGGCGTGGGTCACCGCTCTAAGTAATGAGAGCTACTTAGGTACACGGATAAAATGAAACATTGAATTTTCTGCGTTATCTAATGCGGGGAATGCTAGATTTGGCAGAAAATAATGGGATATTTCATGTAAATTTAAGCCAGCTAACGCTTGCATCTAGTCTGTTGTATTAAAGAGTGCAAACAATTTCGTTGTTTACGCTTCCTTTGGCATGAAATTAAACGAAAGGCAATTTTACGTGCCTGTTAAAATTCATAATTTTTTTCTGTGCAGGATTCAAGAATTGATGCTTTTTTCAGTCCTCTGCTAAAGATTGGACTCGGAAAAAATGCGACACTTTGTTTTGGGTGTAACTTTTTTTCGCGTGGGTAAAAATTAATGAAATTTTGGGTAAAACTAGTTTAGAGTGTTATGTTAATTATCGCGATCTGTCAAGAGTTTTCAAGATGCATTCGAAACAAGAAGAGTTACGCCAGCAAATCTTGGGCGCGGTGATCGATAATCCTGGTCAGTCGCACAGATGGATCGGCAAAAGGCTTGGAATCCACCGTATAACGCGTTGTAAAGATGTTCCAGGAGACGAAGACCATCGAGCGGCGCGCTGGAAGCGGCCGAAACCCGAAAACGGAATACCCAAAGAAGGCGCGGTAGATAAGCAGTACTTTAAGAATAACCCGAACCTTTCCACCCGAAACGTGGCCAGAAAGGTCAGTTGCCGAAGTGGCTCGTCCAGCAGATCATGGAGCGACGACTGACACTATAAGGTCAAGAAGGCGCCGACACCATTGACACAAACATCACCGGTCTCGAGTTTTTTGTCGGTACGTCCCGCATGGAGGTTCCGGAAAAGATGGACAAAATCGCGAAGAAGTACCTGTTGTGGCAGGCGATCTGCGAGTGCGGACGGTACAGTAAGCTGTTCGTTACAACCGGCACCGTTACAACCGGGAATGCTTGCAGAAGCGCTTGCTGCCCTTCCTCCGCTCTCACCGTGGTCCCACACTGTTCTGGCCGGATCTCCCTTCGTGCCATTACGCCAAGCCTGTAATGGATTGGTACGAAGCGAAGGGCGTTAATGTGGTCCCGAAGGAAGCGAACCCGCCAAATACACTAGAACTTCGTCCGATTGAAAAGTTTTGGGCGATAATGAAGAAGAAGTTGAAGAAAAGCGGAAAAACATTCAAAACCCAGTGGCGTCTCTTCCATATGTGCACCTCGTGCACTGCACAGTCTAAAATTGTATATTTCATGTATTATCAAATTCATCGATTTAATACTCCGTTAATACTTGCAGACTGGGCATTTCAAATAGTGCACCAGATACTGTATATAGCACACGTGGATCCTTTCGTAGATGTTTTTTTCCCTATAACTTGATTGTCGATGAGTTAGTGTCTGTTTTGTGCACTTTGTGGTCTGCACAGAGTAGTTTTACTCACTGGCTAGTTACAATTTTATTCTGTTGTTTCGGGACATTGACAAGGTACTTTTTGTGGCATATCACAAGCGACTCGGCAAAGGAGGAACTATGGAGCAAGATATTGTTCTCAAAATTGACGTCCGGGTTCGAAAGAAAGTACACAACCGGTTAATTTTCTCACGAGACGTTACTGTCAAAACCGATGAAGCTTTGAAGAAAAACTGGGAGAAATTGTGTAAGGAAGATGGACAAAGCCTCGCCCAAGGTCTTATGAGCAGTGTTAAGAGAAATGTACGAGCATTCAGCTTGTTGGAGGAAATTCAATAAACAAATTATGCCAAAACATAGCTAATATATAGTTATTTAATCCCTGGAAATTTGAGAAGTATCCGATTTAAAACGAATTTTTGGTGATCATTTTTGTGTGTCTCATTTTTTCCGAGTCCAGTCTTTATTACCTCAACGAATAAGTCCACGATGATTAAATCCATAATTTGAGGTCGATTTGCATGAGATCAGCAATCGACGTATTTTTGTATGGAATATGAATATAAAATCGTTTTTCGTTTTATAAACAGAAATAAACATTCTTGAGAAAAGATTGAATATTGATAATGACAGCAAAACTTACGCAAATGACCATCCAATCAGTAATTAACAAAAATGTTGACTTCGAAACTCAGCGTTTGCCTTGATCGACAACATGTTGTCAAATCCAAATACAAATTCATGCGGGTAGTTACTCTATCTTTCAAGGTTGCCTCCTTTCGCACGTTATTCGAGTGATGATCAGGGCTACCAGATAGTTTTTCAAAATGTCTGTACTGAACTTTGAAAAAGCTCTGTATTTGTCGATATTTAAAATATTTTTCCAAAAATATGGTTTAAGAATTCGGGTAGGATGGAGCTGATATTCTATTTGATATCAAGGTGAAGAATGGTTATTTCGCAAAAGGTAAACTCATACTCTCATAATACATTGGTTTCGAGAGCCTTTAACAGCCACAGAACATGTGTTCTTTGCATGTCCTCGATTCGACGTTGCAAGAATCAGCATGATTACCGTGAGTGTGCCGGGAAACAACTCCGGACAACCCTATCTAGAAGATGCGTCAAGACCGGAACAACTGGGACGCTAGAAGCACAGCGGCCTCTCAGATTGGCGTGAAATCTGGCAGGCCAGAGGGACCAGCTACCTACTAAACTCCTAAGTAGTTAGACATACCGGGTGCTTAATGCACTACAGCAAGGAATTTTCAGAAATTCTCATAAATGGAACTTCTCAACCGCTAATGACCCAAAACCATTTCCCCATTTCTCTGTTTTAAACATTATGGGCGGCATCCACCGTTCCAACCCATCTGTTCCACTTATTCCAAAGAGAAAATAAATTACCTAACAATTATTCCGATCCCGTCCGGTTCAGTCATTCATTTCCATTAGCATACCGCACCGGACCGGACGGGTTTCATAACCCTCGAAGTCGGTATGATCTGGCACAACAACAACAACGCCAAAAAGAAAACAATCGAATTTCCCACCACTCATTTTACCACATTCCACTGCCCTGCACAGCACTCTGCGCTTTAGTGCACTGTGTTTTGCAGCCTTGGCGGCGTAGTCATAGGTCAAACCATAAAGTCCGCTTTCTCAGTATTCTTTTTGTTTTTCCTTTCGGTGGCAGTGCTCTCAAAGTGGGTCACCTCGTCAACATTTCAGGCAAACGCTTTACCTTCCAACCAGTGCCGCTAGCGGATATTTTTAAAAAGCCCACTACTAAATAGAAAATGCACTCTCCTGCACACCCACGCGCAGCCATCCCGGACCGTTCCGGGAACCGGTGTACAGTTATTGAATCTGGCTTTTCCTCCCATGGCACGATGGCAACAACAACAGCGAACATAGCAACCGGAGCTTAAATGCAAGAACTCCTACCGACCGAAGCCTGCTGACGTCCATCCATCCAGGCAGGCGGCGATTGCGTGTGAATGGCTGCACTGGCGAACGGGTTCAACCAACGGAACTGGTTGTACCTCCCCGCCTCGCCTCACCTCGCCCCGCCCCACCTGGCGAGCCCAATTCCGATCCGACAAAGTGGTTGGCAGCAGATGGTGTTTGGTTGCCAGGAGAACCATCTAATTGGACCATCGCAATTCATCATCGTTTTTTTTTTTATTTTGTCTGCGGCAGCTGCTGCTCCATTGAGTTGATTTTTGCAATATTCTCTCGGTTAATTCTCGCTGATGTTATCTCGTAATTATTATTTCTAACGGATCGCACCGTTTTGCACCTGCTGCGAAACGTTAGTGAAGAATGGAAGCGTTTTCCGAAGGAATTTGCGGGGTTTTGTTTCGATGTCATATGAACTTATCGCTACTGGCGAGCGCTTGTACTAACTTTCCCACGCGCAGTTCTTATCGAAAAATAGCATATCAAACACCGATTCTAATCCACAAAGCTTCCAAGAAATCCACTTCGGTGCCAGTCAGTGAACTTCACACGCAAACGGGTCGTGAATGGACGTCAAAGCGAACTCAGTTCAACTTCCGAATCGTCGTGGAGGATTCGTGGACTCGTTTCATGACGTAATGGACTTACTCATTCGTTTCCGCCCATACACACGAAAAGAGGTCATGTAACCGATTGAGATCTTCTTAATTCCCCTGCCGCCCGTGTCTCCAGCCAGGCGAAAGGGCGGTTGCCAGTTTTGCGAAACGTGACGGTAATTGAATTTCATCACGCAAATTCTGCGACAACTGTGACGATCCGTTTCGGTCATCGCCTTCGGTAGAACACGCACACTGACGACGCCTGGCCGTACGTCTGTTCGGGGCATGTTGTGATATGTTTATTTTTATTCTAATATGTATCTATCGTTTTGCGCTTGGACAGATGTGTACAGATGGACGGCCACAAAGGAACTCAGACTCCCGAGAAGAGGCGGGGGAGGGTTCACGTGGCCATGCTGTGCGCTGTTATTGCGCACATTTCGAATATTGCTGTAAATTAATTTGTTATTCTTCCCAGTGACGTCACCGACTTTCCTGGCTGCTTCGATTATGAGACTGAATTAACCTCAACTTTATTTTTATAAAAGTAATTTTTGCCGGTCAAGTTCTAATAAATCTAATATCTATTCTCTTTTTTTTTTATTTTTTAGGATAACCAGCATTCACAAATAATCAAAGCGGAAAAGCTGACAAATGTGGCGAAAAGAAGAAGTAGCAGCGGCCGTAGTTCTTTCCACCGAAGGCAGCACTAGCTAGGGAACCGTCAGCAGCTGATCAAATTTAGGTGAGCGAAGATAATGGGTTTATGGCGTCCGGTTTTTCTAGAACAATAGCTGTTCATTAGCTTGATTCATCTACACGGTTTCCTCGTTTGAATGCGACCGAAATTCCCTCGAACAAGTTAAGTGAAATAGTTTTATTTGAATGATCAATCAACTTTGGTGTAGGGTTGAGAACTTTTTCGACCGACTTGTGCGTTTGAGCCTATTGAGTGGAAAGCATCAAACACACACTGCGACTAGTTTCTATAGCCGCACCTCTAATTTTACACACCTTGCGACGTTCGTGGTGCAATTAATGGATGCAACAGGGATGCCAGATTTTTTTTTCAAATGTCTGTGATAAAAATTTCAATTATCTAGGAATGTCTATAAAAGTCTGTAATTTTGTTTTTAGAAAATCAGACTTGTTTCAACGAAATGACGTAATAAGAGAGCGAGTTATGTCATTATCGCTATTTGTGTGATTATGTAAACATGTCTGCATCTATTTCTTGGATTGCATGCAACCTTACACTATTGTTTCATATTTCTAAAGTGACACTGAAGCTTGAAGCATTCGCATAGATGACACAATTTTCTATAGTTTTTATTCCCCTGTAACGCTCTTTCCAGTTCTGTATTTTAAAATCACAATTTTCATTTGATAAAATCAACAGACTTTTTTTTTACTCAACAATAACCATTGATGGTGTGTACCATATTTTAATATGGTGCAAACATCACTCATGATCATCAATATCATTATGGTCATATGAATGATTTTTGTGTAGATTGCCTCTTCGGTAAGTCAGTGATTATCTCTTAAATTTCAGGGAAACTCTCGTCTGATCTTCTGCAAGGCTCTTTGCTTTATTCTGGGAAGTTTCCTCCCGAACTTCAGGCAAAATTCCTCATGAACTTCATGGCACACACTCCTTATTTTCTTCGAAATTCACATTTAAGAATCCAACCTTACCTTCCAGAAACATTTGGTAATTTTGTTCCTGAACATAGTACTTTCTAAACTTCTGATAAGGCCTATCTGTCAAAAGATAAGCCGAAAGCGAAATAGGCCTATCTGTCAAAAGATAAGCTCATAGTGGAATTATAAGGAATTTGCTCGAGATTACTAGCGAAAATTTAAAAAAGTGTTTCAAGGTTTAATTTAAATAGTGTTTAAAAAAAAGTGAACGGCTTCTGATAAGTCCTATCCTGAACTACGAGGAAAGTTTCTGCAAAACTTTGAGAAAGTGCTCTCCAGAATTTCTTGGAAAATCTTCTTAAGTTGTTAGAGGTTTCTTCCTGAACTTCTGAGAAGTTCTTTTCTGAACTGCCGAAATAATCTCTTCTGAACGTCAGGGGAGTATTCGCCTGAACTTCGGGGAAGTTTGTTCTTGCATATCAGAGAAATTCTTGCTTGAACTACTAGAAAGATCCCCCTATACTTCTGGAGAGTTTCTTCCTGATTTTATCAAAAGAATCTACCATAACTACAACAAATTTTACCTTTGTGTATTTTGCATTTGAATGCGCGTGTACCGAGGTATGTCTTAATCAACTCCTTCTCACATCTAGGCTTGTTGCCAGAATGTGATGTTGAACATTGAGTTGAATTCATGTCATTACCTAAATGACCCTGAAATAATGGTTTATTTTATGTTTCTTTATTCATTTGAGGTTGATCCATAGCTTATGATTATATTGTCCATCATCTGGCACTATATGGAATAAAAAATATGTTTCAGGCTGCCGATAGTATCAACTATAATCTCTCAATGTTAGATTCGCCGTATTAAAAAAACCCGAAATTTGTTTGTTGCACATTGCCAATCTAAAATCAATAACAAAATATAAGTTTGTGATCGTAGCAATCGACATGTTTTGATCATTGTTCGCCCGAGCGGATTTTTCGCCGTTGGCAGCTGGCATCACTGTTGCTTTTGAGAGGGCCATGTTTCCTCTCTTATTTGGTAACAAAGAACTCTTGTACCTTCCACATAGTACAGCAAATGAGTACAGGGTGTCTGTAAATTATCCGTGCAGACTTTGTCGGCATGCCTCAACACAACCAAGTGGACTAAACTAAGCATACCTACATGGTTTAATATCTTGACCCATTGTATTTATACGCAGTATGTTTGGTACAGTTGTGATTTCGAATTCATTCAAAAAATGAAGCCGAATGAGTTGCGCTCAGATGTAATTGTGAACTTTTTTCGAAAAAGAAAAAACTGTTTCAGTGATTGCAAAGACGAATCAAGCGAAATTCTTCGTTCATTTTGAATGAATTAAATCCTAACTGTATAACGGCTAATATACAACGGATCAAGATATTAAACCGTAGTATCTTGGATTTAGTCCCTTGGTTGTGTGAAGAAATCTGCACGGATAATTACAACGCCTAATACTCATTTAGCCTTATGTGGAAACTGATTGCAAATGAAGGAGAGCATGGCCTCTCTCTGCCAGTGATGCCAACGGCGAAAATCCCGCTCAAGCAGCAATGGTATGTCGATATATGATCTGGAAACATATTTTATTATTTTAGATGGCAATGTGCAACAAGCAAATTTCAGGTTTTTTTAATACGGCGAATCTGATTGAATTATAGTTGATCATTTATTAAAACATATTTTTATTCCATATGACCAGATGATATAATCTTGAAACTGATCAACCTCAAACAAATAAATAATATTATTTCAAGTCTTCAAATTATGACATGAATTCAACTCAATGTTAACATCACATTCTGGCAACAGCTAGATATGAGGAAAGTTGTTTCTTGACCTCGACAAGGCAAATTTCAGAAAATTATGGTAGATTCTGGAAAATCGAGAAACTCTCCGGAAATAAGGATGCTCTGGTAAGTTCAGTAGTATAAGTGATGCAGGCTAAACTCCCGAGTTCAGGTGATCCTCCTGACGATTCAGAGAACCTATGAAGTTCAGGTAAGGTGCAGAAGTGGAGCACTCTCAAGTTTTGCAAATATAATTAAAGTTTTTGACTAAATAGGCAGCAGAACACTTTTTGACAGAATTCCACTATGGCAGATAGACTATTTCGACTTTCGGCTTATCTTTGACAGATAGGCCTTATCAGAAGTTTAGAGAATTACTATGTTCAGGAGTATTATAAATCTTCCTGGAAGATAGATTTAGTTAGCAAATGTAGTGAAGAAAGTGAATGACCATGAATTCATGAGAACACAATTCAGAGCTCGAATAAAGGCAAATTTAGACAATGAAATTCGTGACATGGAAATCCTAAATGACCATGTGATATTGATGATCATGGTATGGTACATGAGGCAATTGATAAAGTCTATTGACTATCCGTGAAGTGTATTCACAGAACTGAAAATTAAAACTATGAAATGTGTCGTCTGCGTGCTAAAACTCGTGTCTTTGAAATATGTTTAGTCTTGGGTGCATGCAATCCAGAATAGATGGAACATGTTTATGTACGCAATTAGCGATGAGCATAGCTCGCTCTTAATTTCGGTGATTTTCTAGAAACAAATTAGCTTTATAGACATTCTAGATATTGAAGTTTTATCACTATCTGGCAGGCATCATTAATTACTTGCAGTGATCTGGGTGTGTGGAGGCACAAGTAGTCGCGTGTCTTTTGATGCTCCTCGTACAGGCTCAAACATAAATATCAATATATAAGATGGTCTCGTCAAATAAGACATTTCCTTAACATTCAGTCGTTTTAGTGCGTTGGAAGAACCTGGTCCTGGAAAGACCGGATATGGCCCATGCTCGCTCGCACAAATTTGATCGGCTAGCATTCCCCCAGCTGGTCTTAACGCTCGTGGAAGGCTACGGTAGCTGCCTCTTTCGCCACGTTGTCGGCTTTCCTTTGATATTTGTGGTGCTGGTTATCGAGATAGATATTATTTGTAAGAACTTGACCGGCAAATATTTTAAAATGAAGTTGGTAGTGTCTCGCGGCAACCAGGAAAGTCCTGCTGGAAAATAACAAATTGGTGGCAATATTCAATATTAGCGCAATAGCAGCGCCTATCAACGATAAGAGCATTGTTCATTAATTCAGAAATGTGTAATACTGGGAGTGCGGCCGAACGATCTACACCGAAGACGATGACAGATCGTCTGCGTTATCGCCAAATTCATCAATCGGTAATTACCGTCGCGTCCTAAAGGCCGCACAAGCGCGGATCGAAATTCGTCAATCGGTGCATAATCTTTCATGTGTCTTGAAGAAGCAAATGGACGCCATCATGGTACGATCACAGGCCTCCGCGGCAATTCGGGAATTAGACGCTTTATCCGTCTGACCGACGTGTGAATTCACTGACTGGCACCGAAGTGGGCCTGAAGCTGTGGGCGAATCGGTGTTTTGATATGCTATTTTCGATAAGAGCTTGCGCTGGGAAAGTAGCGCCAGTAACGATAAGTTTCATGACATCAGTAAACCCGCAAATTCGGGAAAACGCTTCCGTTAATGCGTTTCGCGGCGGAATGATCGATCGTGGTCGCCTCGGCGAGAGTGGCAGTGGCAAAGGGCCGAACAAAATAAAGGCGATGATGGAAATGAATGTAGTTCTCCTGGCAACCCAGCGCCATCTGCTGGTCGTGGGCGAGGCGGAGCGGCGAAGTACAACCGGTTCCGTTAGTTGAACCCGTTACCAGGCCGCGCCACCGGCAGGCGTCGTAGGGATAGCGTTGCTTCAGTTGCTATGTCCCATTACATGAAGAAAGCCAGATTCAACAACACGCGGATGATCTATGTGAAGTGCGTAATGTGGCTTTAAAAATAATCACTTCGCTTTAGCACAATCGCTCGGCAGTGACTACTTTGAGCGCTGCCGCAGGAAAAACAAAGTACTGTTTGACTATAGAGCTGCAAGCACAGTGCGCAGACGCGGAAATTGAGCAGTAGATGTGGTGGTAATCTCATTGACTAACGGCGTGCCAGATCATACCATTTCAGGTTATATCGGTCCGGTGCGGTATATGCCAATGAAATGGTATGACTGAAACAGACCAGATCAGGCATGTTAGGTAATTTATTTTCTCTTTAGACAAGTGGAACAGATAGTGGAACAGTGAATACCGCACTCAATGTTCGTCTGGAAATGGGAAAATGAACACAGGTCATTAGCGGTGAAGTTCCATGGTTTCTGAGATACTGCTGTAATTGATAAGCACCCGGTATCAACTGCCAGGGTTAATGTAGGTAGCCTGCCAGCCAGTAATTACGCTGCTCAGTCAATTGTTCAGTGTTGCATCTTCCTGAACAGGAGTTGTCAGGTATTTCTGACACACTCGATTCTTCTGACATCGAATCGAAGGACGTAAGACATGTTCAATGATTAGGCTCGAAGACAATGTATTATGGGAATGAGTTACCTTTATGAAGTAGATAAATCAATCCTACCCGAATTCTTCAAACCATATTTTGGAAAGTGACTAAAACTAATCGACAGATACAGGCTTTCAAGTTCAACGAACATTTTTATCTGTGGCCTGATCATCCTCATGATACCACGTAATTTGGGTGACAACGTATCGTCGGAACTGAAACGCTGGCTGATTTTGTTAATTACTGATTGGATGGTCATTTGCTGTAAGTTTTGCTGTCATTAATCAGTATTCAATCTTTTCTCCAGAATGTTTGACTCTGTTTGTAAGGCAATTGTTATAACTATGTATGCAAGCTCATCATTTAGCTGATCTCATGCAAATCCAAATGGATTTAATCATCGATGAACCCGATAGACAATTAATGAACTGGACTCGGAAAATGGATTTATTCTGCCTCGTGCTTCTCAAATTTCAGTAAATAATATATATTAGCTAATGTTTTGGCATGAGTTTGTTTATTGAAATTTCCTCAACAAGCTGGATGTAATACGCAACGCCTTCATGAACATGGGCAGATACTAATCAATAGCTCGCACGCAGACTGCTTCAGTTTTCTATTTCCGAAACTTCATCATTTTGACTGACCTTCTCGTGAAAATTAACCCGTTTCGAACCCGGACGTCAATTTTGAGCAATGTATCATATCTCTTTGCTGGTCTGCAAAGTACTTGTAATGTCCCGAAACAACAAATTATGGCTAACCAGTGAGTAAAACTACTCTGTGCAGACCACAAAGTGCACAAGGCAGACACTAATATTATGAGAGAAAACATCTACGGATCACATGATATTTATATACAGTATCTGTGAAATGTCTTGATCTACTTAGTATTAACCAGATGATATCGATGAACGATAATACATGAATGAATTTTTAGACTGTGATGCAGGTGGAAGAGACGCCGCTGGGGTTTTGAGTGTTTTCCTTTCAATATCTTCATTATCGCCCCAAGGCTTTTCCGGACAATTCTATTTGGCAGGTTCGAACCACGTGTAACGCCCTTCCTCAACTCGTGCCATTACGGAGCTGGCAGCTAAATGGCACGAGAGGAGATCCGGCAGGAAGAGCGACAATTCCAGGCCTTTTTTGGTGCCGGTATGGCAGGCAACCGTCACGCTCATAGATCACGCTGGATACTCGGGGCCTATTGCCGAGACTGCCGACAAAACTCAGGTATTTGGTGTCCGCCTTGTCTCGTCGTCATGGCAGCCAGCCTGTACTGACATCTGCATATGCTAGTATTCTGGAGTTTCCTTCCAGCGCTAAGTCTCCTGGAACAGCTCTCTCAATGATCTCTCAATAATGACAGACCCATCGCCCAAATTGCTGACGTAACTCTCTTGTTTTGAAACTTGACCCAGATCGCGGCGTAATACAAGCCTTAGTTTTACCCAAATTTCGTTATTTTGCCTGCACTTTCCACCCAAAACAAGTGTCATTTTCGAGTCAATCTTTGAAGGACTGAAAGCATCGGTCTAGTCTATAGTGATTTGGGCATAAGAGTAACGCTCGTTAATTTCATGCCAAAACGAGAGTGTTGCTGTCTGACAGACTGAATGCAGCGTTGGCTGGCTACTCCATTTCTTGATCTCTAGCATTCCCCGCATTAGATAACGCAGAGAGAGTGTGTTTCATTTATCCGTGGCTTATAAGTAACAAACCGTTGCCGTGACCGGCCCAGGTGGACGGGGCCTTTCGCTGTCTTGCATCATACTTCTTGATTTCTTTGTAGATAATCTAGCCTTCTTGAGCGCGTGGTTGACAGGATAGCCCAAGTCGATAACCCCCAAAATTACCTCGTGACCGCTTTGATACCACGTAATCTCTGATTTGTGTTATTCACTCTGGATTTTACTGGTACATGTCTGCATCTGTGGTGACTGTGTCCATAATCCATCTTCTATGGATACATAAAACCCTTGGAAGATCGCCAAATCGTACCATCTTCCATTGAAGTCACTGGCCTTCGTCGGAGCATCGTAGATCAGATATTTGACTCATCGTGACTGAGCACGTTCTGACCCTGCCAGTGTTACCCGATTCTGATGAACCAGTAGGAAGCTGGAAGAAAGTTTGGCTGGCAATGAATCCTGAACCGTTACAGTAGTGGACTGCCCCAGATACGCCATCATCTCCACTAATACTGGCAGCTGCATGCTTACCGTCCTTCGTCTGATCTGGCTCTATCCTTCCGCCTGGCTGCAAGCTGAATGTTGATCAGGTAACCTCACATATAAATTTGACTCTAGGCATGTCAATTGCCAAAACCGATAGGATTTAATAAAGTTTTATGAGCGCCGCACAAATCAATTTGGTGAATTCATTTTCATTTTGGAGGCCAGTTTTGTTTTCTGGAACAAAATGAAATAAACTAAATCATGGATGTGGAGAAGACGTCAGATTTGCTTTTGCCTGTGTTTCAGATAGGCCGATATTTGGTGGGAATCTATGCAAAATTACGGCGATTTCTTGAGATGAAGTTACAGTAAAGTGGCTTTACTACTTCGGCGGGAATTTCTGTTCGATTTAATGACCAATAACCGAAGATGTGATGACCAGTGACAGTCGTATGAACAAACCAGCTGGAGGAAATATTGACATCTCATTCTTTTTTTATGTGTCGTATTTAAAACGAGATGAAGATTGACGCTGCGAAGAAATTTGAACATCGCTAACGTCACATCAGCTTCATGCCGTGCGTTCCTAACTTTAGCAAAGTATTCTTTAAATACAGCAAAATTAAACGGCACTCGGAAATGATACCTGCAAGTGTTATTTAATTTACCGTGATATTCCTTTTTCGATCCTTATGGAATCCGCTTGGATGTCGGTTTGGAAAATTCCTCTTCGACCTTCAGATTAACTGAAATCTGCTTGGAAGTTGATTAAGGAGAAAACGTTTCGTCCTAATTTAGTATTCCTCAGATTCTTAAAGTAGACTACTCGTACGGAAAATGACAACCTGAAAGGAACGATAAATTTAAAACAAGCAATTTGATATTACCGATGACAGATGATCCGTCAGTCAGCTGCCGTCTCAGAGCATTCCCGAATGGGGAAAGCGGATTTCCACTAATGTGTAACAGCTTCTGATTTTCACAAAGTACTCACGAATTTCACCAAAGATTCCAGAAATTTTGACTCCGTCGTCATGAGCTAAGACTGATACTCGAGAATACTGGGGCATCAAATGTAGCCTTGACGCAAAACTGAACGTCACCAATTCAGATTGTCACAAAGATGCAATCAATGGAATCCTGGATGGGTAAAAAGTGAATGCTTGGAGTTACCAGTTCAATGATAAAGTAGAGATGAAATCCCAAGCTGGCGATTCTCGAAGATTTCTGGCTTTATTTGGATTCATTTTAAATCAAATGCGCTGAATGGCAACAGGAGCATTAGAGCCAATCTTATAGCCAATGTCAGGTAAGTGGAGCAAGACGGGAGAAATTTTCAGCCTTCACCAGTGCAAATCTGGAGATGGGACAAAGCTGTCTGCAGATGCCAGATGTATCGTGTAACGTTCATCTCGCCATGGCTGTCTAGGACCCCAAGGTACCGTGAAGTTCTCCTGAGTCAGAACAGTGCTAAGCAGGCAGGCGGTAACCGAGCCACTTGGAGGAGAATCTACGTTTGCTACCGGTAGTACAGGCAATGCTTGGCCGTCAAATTGCCTGTGTAATGGCCAATGACATGCAAATATTGCCCATCATTGTTCTCTGGGAATAATGGTATGTTAAATAAAACTCCATGTTTGACGCAATTCAAACAGTATAAAGTGACATATATTGGCATGCCCCTAGTACAATACAGTAGATGCTCGATCTTAGAAGACAACGAAACGAGCATACTTTTACGAACGAGCATATTACCGCCCGTAACGGCTTTCTTAAACCGGAGTAATAAATAAAGGGATCTAGTATTTGGTAGCTGCAACCGTCAATATTTATTGGCATTAATATAATTCTTCATAGGCATATCAAATTCTTCTTCGGCTGAAACTTTGAGATATGATGAAACAAGAGCTGGTCAACTTCACTGTAACTGCCTATTTACCGATCTCAATGCGTGAACAGCGCAAAGAATCTTCTCAGTGACAATTCTCTGGTGTGATTTTAATGCAAGGCACCGTTCGAGATAATGCTCAAAATGCAATTCAATGTGTATACTATTTGATATTGATTCTGCCTTGTCAAAATTTAGTCAGCCTTGACATTTGCATTTAAAAATCATTTGAAGGTGTAATTATTAAATGTGCTCCTATTTGATTTTGGAATACTCTTCAGTTGTCAAATGCCGTCCCAAACAGAAAACATATAGCTAAAATTTGCTCGCGCATCATGAAGTATCAATACTCACACTAGAGATAACAAAATCGCCAAAGTTATAAACCGTTACAAATGGCATGTTTGGGAACGTTGTCGTGAGAAATCGAGAGGCCAGGCCTGGGTGAAATTGCCGGTAATTTCAAGCGAAACCTATCGGATCTGTAATCTTCGATCAATCAGTATATCAAATCTTTAGTAAAATATCATTTACAGAAGATATTGACTCCAAATCGCATGATAAAATACGACGGCCAAACTTGGAAGCAAACGATGCTGACAATGGCCAACCTACGTTGAAGCCGACAATGCGCCTACGGCAAAGTAGTGTTCTCAAGCCTGAACTATCGAGGTCTGGCATCTGTTTGGCTCGCGCGGCGGCGCCAACTCGAGACTGTCAACCAAGAAATTAACGCGAAAGAGTGTTTGAATAAACGTCTGCTGCCTTTCCTGAAGAAACACGGTTGTTCCGTACTGTTTTGGCCGGATTTGGCATCTTGCCATTACGGTAAAAAGGCCATGGAGTGGTACGCCGCCAACAACGTGCAGGTGGTTCCCAGGCGACAAGAACCCTCCCAACACGCCAGAGCTCCGCCCAATTGAGAAATACTGGGCTATTGTCAAGCGGAACCTAAAGAAGACCAAAAAAACTGCTAGGACGAGCAGCAGTTCAAGGCAAACTGGCTTTCTGCGGCGAAGAAGGTGGACAAGGTGGCTGTACAAAATCTGATGGCAGGGGTCAAGCGTAAGGCCCGGCAATTCGGATTTGGAAAAAGCGGAAGCCTAACTGAATATTTTTCCTGAATTTTATACTAATTGAACTTGAAAAAGAAATTTAATTTGATTTTTTAAATAAACGATTTCACCGATTTACACGCGTTTTCCCTTGACCAAATTTTTGACCGTATCACCCTTTAGTAACAAGGGGCTACGATTTTTCTATCCCTTAGGTGATCGACAAGATACCCGGGTACCCACCAAATTCAAATGATTGTAACTCTGGCAATTATTGACTGATTTCAATTTTTTTGGCACCATTTGATTCAAAAACTCATTCGCTTTTGGGAAATTATTGGGAATACCATTTGAATTCATCTGGTTTCTGTAAATCCGATTTCCGGGGTTGTGTTCTGGACGGAGACACAATATCGGAACATCTATTGAATTTCCAGGAATGGATGTCAGAATCCTTGGAATTATACTCTAGAAACTATTTCTATTCTATTGTGGGTCATATGCCGACTTGTTCCTGCAACGGTCATTCTGTAGAAGTTTCCGTGGAGCCTAGAGGGGCCATGAACATATTGAGAAAGAAACCCTGACAATAAAGGTATCAAAATTCGTGAAATTTCTCCAGTAGGATATTTCTCAACGTTTAGTGGCCATCTGATGATTAATTCTCGGACCTGTATTTTGGAACAGGTTCTCGTGGGATTTCGAGTGGTCTTGCATATTTTTAGAACGAAACCCTGGCAAATGTGGTTATCAACATCAAATCAATATGGTTATCAAAAGCGAATGAGTTTTTGAATCAAACGGTGCACAACAATTTAAAATCAGTCAATAATTGCCAGAGTTATAATCATTTGAATTTGTGGGTACGTGGGTCGATCACTTTAAGGGTTTTTTTGTAGAACACATAAGTGTTAAACAGGGGGGCTCGCAAGTTGTATCGCGAATATATGACGAAATTTTCCTGCGTGATATATGGACGCCAAAAAGTTTCTGCATGTGCTGGAAGACTTAAAGCAGCTTCCTAGAATGTCTTATTATACTGCCATGCAACGAAACAGCATAGAGAAGCATTTCAGGACGAAGAAAACGCAAAGTTTCCCAAACAATATTTGGTATAGCAGGCAATATGCAGTTGTGTGTCGACGAAGCCAAAGCTTCATCACTACCGGAACGGTAAACAAGGAAATATACCGCGAAGAATGCCTAAAGAAGCGATTGTTACCATTCCTACGCAGCCATGACACTCCCTCGCTATTCTGGCCTGTTTCAAAAGTTTATTTATGTGATTCGATTCACTCTATTTAGTCTTTTTTAACGTAGTTTCAAAGTAAAAGTGGAACGTATCCCCCGTGTAAAAAACACCCTTATCGGTCCCTACTATTCCCTTGCTATTCTGGCCTGATTTGGCATCTTGTCACTACGCCAAAGTTGTTTTGGAATGATAAATATAAAGTCCATGTTATAACGAAAGAGTTGAATTCACATAACTGCCCGGAGGTGCGACCTATCGAGCGGTATTGGGCTCTCGTGAAGAGAGAACTCCCTCAATATAAACAGCATACTACAACTATAGAAAAAAATCGAAAATTTTGGACAAAAGCAGCTAAATCGATTGCAAAGAAGTCTACACAGACCGTAAACTCAAAAGGTCGTAATTTCTTCATGTAATCTAATTAAATAACTGTAATTTGTTTAATTTCAAATTTAATCTGTCCAGATTTTTGTCGCGAACAAGCTTTAATTGTAGATGCTGCTGATCGAAAGTCATGCAGAAAAAACAAAACTACCAATTTTAAAATGAGTTTTACTTCACAAGGGAACAAAAGGGACAAACGATTTTGGGTAGGTTTTGTAGATGGAAGTT
Source organism: Aedes japonicus (assembly GCA_034211315.2). Classification (NCBI taxonomy): domain Eukaryota; kingdom Metazoa; phylum Arthropoda; class Insecta; order Diptera; family Culicidae; genus Aedes; species Aedes japonicus. The sequence continues at coordinate 53,893 of JASCZW010006360.1, read as the reverse complement.
TAGAATATTTGCAAATAAGTGGTTAAGATATTTAAAAAAAAGTATTTGTTCACACTCTAAAACTTTTTAATACAATAACTAGCAAACATCTTATACCTGCAAAATGTGCGTCTTTTTGTGCTCTGAAGGTCATTATTACCAAGTTTTCAAATTCAAATCGAAATAAAACAGTTGAGCAAAAAAAACTGTCCCACCCTAAGGTACGTTTGAAAAACTGGAATAATTACGATACGTAGATGAGATAGAAGTTAAGTTTCTTCAGCAAAGTTTCATGAAATTAAATTATCGATTTATTATCTAAATAATCTAATTATGTGTGCAAAAATTACTGTAAATCATAAGAATAAAAAGCTAAGGTTTTTCTAATGAACATAAAAGGTCCAGCCTAGACCCAAAAGTTGAAATTGTGGCATAAAATGCAATTGCGGTTTTTGCAATCATATCTTGAGAAATCCGCATGATTGAGAAAAAGCAATTTTGCCCATCATGATCCACAAAGCTTTTTATGGTATAAACAAAGCCGTGCAAGTGTGTGCAAGCGGTTATCGCTGTGTGCTTAAGCCTCGACAATCGCAGCAACCGTTGGGTTTTTGTTCAATCGTCAACAACTTCTCAATATGGGTTAGACAATGACACAGAACGCCGCCACGCCATTTGCCACTGTTGCTATTCCGCTGTCAAGTGTTCTATTTTTACTTTCACTCGTCATCACACTCCCATCTCCCTCTCATAAAGTTCACCGTGCATTTTATGATATAAACTAAGCCATGTAAGTGTCTCGCGACCGACATTTGCTTCATTGTTGTAATGCTGAGTGCCTCGAAAATCGAAGCAACCGTAGGGCTTTTATTCCAATTACTTCAAATTGCTAAAGTGGCAGGATGGTTACTGTTGAGAGACGTCACGCTGACGGCCGTGGTCCGAATCTCAACAGCGCGGATTGAGATCTTTTTTTTGTGAGCCATTGAATTTACTACTACTAATACGCGAATTGATGTGTTGCTTTTTTGCCCACGACCAATGTTGCTTTTTTTCTCTAAGTGAACGAGAAATGAAACCAAATCATGCGAAATTGCATTACAATCTTGCTTTTTTATTTTGGGTGTAGTCACCCTTATTTTTAAGATTCAATCTTCCAAAGGCATCATACGTCTAAAGTTAATTGTTTTCGAATTATCGAGTTACGTCGGGAAATTTGGCTATTCGTGCACTGGTCCACTGAGAGTTAGGTTATGTTGTTCGTTTTAATTCGCTCTATGTTCAATGTTCAGTCTGTACAATGTATTTTATTTCTTTTTAACAATGACAAAAAAATTTATTCAATACTATAGGATAACAAACAAAACAATACAGTCTACCACTGATTGACGACAAATAACAAAATAAATAATCGGTCCACCTTTACTAGATGCAGTATAAGGTTTAATATGTTACACTGATAAGATGATTGATCCTTCATAAGTAATGATACGGAAAGCAAAATTTCTTCTAAGAGAGATATTAAGAAAAACTCTAATATAATACTGAAGCCAAAAATCCATGCATAAAATAAACAAAATTTTGTCACCTTGAAAACAAATTTCAGTAAACCTGTCGATCAGGAATACTGTGCATACTTTATTGGATTCAATTAGCAACAAGGCTCCGTTGAATCTTTTTTACGTCATTTGAGGCTTCAGAACAAACGCATCATAAAGAGTCACTTCTTCAATACTTTTGAACAGTGGTTAAATCTAAGTATGGCATGCTCTTTTTAGCATCATTTAGACTTTTTTTAAATTCAAACAATTAGCCCATAAAGCAAACAAACTGACTACCCAACTGAACCGATTCCCGAACAGAACGAAACAACAGATTGAAAAGTTCATCCAATCTCTGAATTTCGAACGCACCAAGGCAGAGTGTAACAGAGGAAAAAATGAGGTCACGACATGCCGAAAGCCAAAAGGGATCGTGATAAATCTCGAACCTCTCCCGATACCCCTCGGTTCCGAAAGCATAAAACCCGGCAATCGTCGATAAAACCCGGAGAGAGAGAAGTGACTGAATCCGCGGGTGGTGAGGGCGACCGGAGAGGGGGAAAACAACCGGAGATTGGACACGGGATTAGAACTGGTTTCTGTTTCGTCTTCTCGAGAAGCTCGGTTCGGTTCGATCACCGCGCATTCATTGTATGTGGCGGAGCCGGTTTGATATGGAGGTTTTTTTTTCGTTGTTTTCAATTCTATACAGTATTCTTTTACGATTCCCTTGGGGGAGGTAGACAAGCCCAAACATTTCATCCGCTGTTACTGGTAGGTACTCGGATTCCTTTTTTTTTTTCTGGAGGCGATTATCTTTTTATTACTCAGCCAGTTTCGCTCTCTTTTTCGGACCTGTATTTCGAGTCGATTTTTCGGGTCAAGTATCTCGCTCAGTGGGGTTGCTATGGCGCATTTTGACGCGGCGTACGATCGTGACTTGATCGAGGTAAGAGGACCAAACGAAGAAGAAAGTTGAGGAATTTTAATTACAGTGTTGCCGCAGGAATCGATGTGAGACATTGTCGAACGATGGTAAATGGAATCAACTGAAATCCTGGGAAAGTGTTACAGGTCTCTGTCGAGGAAGTTTTTCCTTGAGTAAATCACAATGCACGTGCATATCTAGACGTTTCTCTACCAATTTCACTCGTTCAAGGTTGTTCGTATTCGCACAAATGCCCCTCGGTCACATGACTACCTACATACCAACAACGAACGACGATGCTATTATGCCACCCGTACCGACAGCGCCGCCCGCAGCCAAGTTTGCCATAAAAGGAAGTGTCCATCGCATTTTTCACCGCGCACCTACCCAATGCCTCTCATGGAAAAAAAAAGTTTCTGGTCAGCGAAAACCAAAACCAACAAGTTCCGCGCCATAGCAGACCGTGTAGTTTCGGCCACCATGGCACACTGCGACGTAATCGCCAACCAATCAAGCGAGCGCGCGTACGAGTTGGGTGAGTGCCGAGCAAACATGGACCCGCCGGCCTAGCCTTGCTCTTCTTCTAGTCGCCATTCAACAGGAAGTCGAAACGAGCGATGCAAAAATAATAGCGCAAGCGAAGCGCGAACGAAAGAAAATCAAAAACAACAACAACAACAACAACAACTACTCGATGGATCCAACAGAAAGGCCCAAAGTCGAGGAGAAATTGGGTGAAAGTTTTTAATGAAGCTCGGCACCCACTTGCAGCCGAAGACACACAACTTGAAATCACACGTTCGACCATGGGAGTTTGTTTAGTAAGATCGCGTTGGTAAAAGTTACGCGGCGGAATTTTTATGATGTCAACCGGGCGAATTTTTGAGCGAGATTGAACGTAGTTCCGTTTCGATTCGGATTAAGCATTCCGCGTGGGGAAGGAGCTTCCTTTGGCTGAGAGCACGTGCGGAAGCAATAGAATCTTTGAGTGTGGTCATAAATTTGTCCCCGATGACATCGGTGGTCGAACAGATTGGTTTATGGCGAGAAAATAAATTTTCCTTAGCCTAAAAGCGTGACGAAATGCTGAAATAAGAAATTGGCCATTTTGCTCTTACAACCGTAGTGGGATTCATTTGCCAATAACCTGTTCAGAGACTGAAATTTTCGCCTACTTGAGAAGAGAAACGTCCTTTTTCACCCGCTTGAAGAATCATATGAGAATGTTAGAAGCGAGAGACTATTATACGCTCACAGCAGTTTTCGCGAGAAAAGCAACAGCGATTTATAATTTTCGGAGAGCATGAGTAGCTGATAAATTGTATCTTTTTCAGTGAATCCTAGATGCCGATAATAATTTTTCACTTACTTTTTGACACCTGAAAATGCACCAGTCTTCATGTTTTATGTTGTATTATGTCATTATAATTCGATAATGATTGTCCATGGCGGTACCAGTGTGCACCGGTTTGGCGTTATTTGCGATTTTTGCTCCTCGTATCCGATTGAGGTTTTACGAGCATGTTGTCAGAGAAAAATGTGACATGAGAAAACAATTTCGTTGAGTTTTGGAGAGAGATATTTTCGCATACGCAAGAGAGAGGATAATGAATTATCGGCGAAAAAGGAGAGATTGAAAAGTGAACGGTGCGCCACTCATCGACAACCTGCTTGAGAGAGAGCATGGTTTTCACCCAGCTGAGTGAAAATTTCGATCTGTGAACCTGTTCCAGAAGTCAATTTTCAAAGTATTTTAGAGTATGATGAAATTGTTGTGTTTGATTATTTTCAAACATTTGATTCACAATGTATTGCTATACAGTGTGTCTCACAACAGGTGTCACATTTTTTTAGTCTTGGGTTATTTCAGCTGGATAATTTTAACAGCGGAATTGATTATACCCGTTTTGAGTGTATTCTTGACAGCTTATCGCTGAAGATAGATAAGTGATTCCATTTGTTTATAGGGTAAGGGGGTGTAATGTTAGCCTATCTCCTTCATTCGGCCTATGTACCAAATGTGTCATTAATTTAGAGATAATCAACAAAATCATGTGGCTATTAGGATGACCGATGTAATCCGAAGCAATTGAGACAATATAAATCAACTTATAGTTGTTCACTTAAGCGTAATTTTCGATTTCTCGAACTTTTGGGGCATCATGATTTCACTGGTTAAGCTGAACAGATGATCTACATGATCTTCAAGTGATCTAAATTTGGTTTAATTGAATCAATACAGCAAGTAATGCAGTCTGGATGTGCAGAAAATAGTAACACGCTACGAGCTAACTGTTCACATAGCTAAGATAACAATGAATTTACAAGAAAATCGTAGACCCAATGTTGGGGACATAATTTTTTGTATGTTCCCAACTTGTTGTATCTTGTATCAATAACGTAGTAAAAAGGTTGTTATTGGTAAAATTTCAAGTGGAAATGCATGAATTTGCGGTTGTTTATATTCTAGTGACTCATCGAAACACGATAAGAAGGAACAAAATCATTGTATAGTGAATTATAATGTTTTCATTATTGAATGACTGATGAATCATAAATGAACATCGCTTAAGTGTTTCGAGGCAGTCTCACTTTAGTATGTTTTGTGAAATGTTGTATTAAATAAATAGAATTCAGCTAGCAATGCCGTAAATAATAAAATCAGAAAAAAAAAAACGAACAAAGGCTGCATTTAGTAATAAATCCATCGAATGGGACGAAGTTGCATCCATGAATAGACCCAATTTGGTGCTTATAGACCGACATTAAATCCATATCCCTCGAATGTTGCTGACTTTATAAAACGAATTGTGTAACTTTTCGTGATACATACTACCAAAAGTCTTATCAAGCGTATCTTAGCAAGTGTCTAACTAGTTTAGTCTCGCTTGCAGCTTAAGAACTTTATGAGTTATAATATATAATGTAATCGATCATTGCAAAATAGGCTGAGTCAAGGGACATATACCCTATTTATCAGCTACCATGGAAGCCATACGGGAGCAAGTTTTAAAATTACATTTGCAAAAGCTTAGACCGTGTCAGATGTTCAATAGCCTTAAGCAATTCGGAAAGAGTAAGCGTTTTGTTTTTCGTACCTTGAAACAGTTCAAGAAAACTGGAAATGTCCATATTCAACACAAAGGAAATGATCAAATGTGTGAGGGAGCGAATAAGACGTAATCCAGCCGTATTTGGCCGTAAATTGAGAAAACAATTTCAAATGCCCCCTGCTTAAATGAACAGGCCCCTCAGACATGATCTGGAATGCAAGCCGTACAAGAAACAACGGGTTCACGGGTTGACGGAGCTTCAACAGCAAGCCAGGGTCCAAAGAAGCAGAAATCTTTTGGTTCGGCACGGTGTATGCAAGATTTTATTTTCGGATGAAAAGCTCTTCCTCCTTCAGGAGCGAAGAAGGGCCTGCATCTTCACCGAATCTCAACCAACTTGACTACTTTGTTTGGGGTTAAATGTTTCAACATATAGGCCCTACGCAAAGGCTTACTTTAGTTCGATTCAAGAAACATTTGGTTGAAATTTGGGACCAATTTCGTCAGAAAATCGCGCGTGCCAGCTGCGATGGCGTTACAAAGCGTTTGCGCAAAGTTATCAAGTAAAAGGGCAAGAGATTCGAATTGAATTAATATGGTTTATTTCTATATCATGTATCTTTTTAATGAAAAATAAATGCTATGATTTGGTTGATTTGTTTTGCTGTAATCCCACTTTGTGAGACACCCTGTAAATTTGACACGGAAATTAGCGGAATAATTATATGATATTCGTCATTGAATGTCACTTGACACAGTGAAAATAACACTTGCAATCAGTGGTGCGATTTTTCATCTTCACTTGATGAAATCTGTGGAAAATTACATCATTGTGCCAGTCACATTCACCCTTTGTGAGGGCTTCTGAATGTGTAAACTCGATTCTTTACAGGATTTTTTTTACTAGTTCATTCAAGATTGTTCAGGCTGAATTGATTTTGGATTCATGAGCTTTTAGAGTTCATTACCCAGTTCATAAATCGTTTTCAATAGGGTATTATAGGGGTATGTGGATTATAACATTGTTCGATAGCAAATATAATAATATACCGGTAGTTAATTTATTTTTTAATTTTGACGAGCGTAACTATTGAAAAAACAATTTCAAAATATTATGAAAACATTTAGATTGCACGACAACATCATCCTATTTCACCATGAAACACGCTACAAAAAACAGACTACCTAAACCAACGAACCAACCACTGATTTCTAGCATACATAAGTTGACATTTATGTTATAATGGGAGCCCCTGTGACTGATAATTAAGTGCCTGGAGCTCCCTGTAACTGAAAGTAAATGTCACTTTGTGAAATTTCATGTCGGTTTGTGAAAATAAAAAAGATTAGATTTTTCTTATTTAAAAATCGAGAAAAAATAATTGAGATTCATAAAAAATATTTTTGTGCTAGGAAGAACACCCATCCTCGATAGAGATGGAAAAAAACATGTTTTTTTTTAAAATTAAAACCCCCTATTTCAGAAGGATTCACTGAAACTGATAGATGTTTTATCTGTTCAGTAATGAATGACTGAGAGAGAGAGAATGACTGAGAGAGAGAGAGAGAGAGAGAGAGAGAGAGAGTAGCGGAGCATAAGTGCTATGTTATAAGCACTTGGCTCAAGTGATTGAAGTCGTATTAATAAGAGGGAATGGATATAACTTAGAAAAGATTTAGATGATGATTCATGATAATGTAATATTCACTAAAAACTTTTTAGGGATGGTCCATCAATTATGTCACGCGGTAAGGGGGGGGGGGGGGGGGGTTGAGAAAACGTGACGATTCATACAAAAAAATTTGAAGGTCCATTCAAAAAACGTGACAAGGGGGGAGGGTTGTATAAAGTCATTTTTTACGTATCTATGATTGTATGTATCATCTATTACAATAAACTACCATATCAGCATAGTGGAAATCAGGACATTAGGAAACTCATTGGGCTCATATCTTAATTTTGAGGGATGCATTTCTTGCCAGGTTTTTCTTCTGTTTCAACCAAAAATGTATATTAATATTGTCCAGACGTACGTACTGAAAAACTGAATGTCAAACACCATCAAAGGCCAATTATAATGTAATTATTCGCAGAATCTCATTAGACTTTACTGTCTTACATATTTTTGATCATCGTATGAGTCATGAAACGTCTTACACTTAAATGAATATTAACACACAGCAGGCGAAGCCTACCGTCAGCTGGCGCTTGTTGACAAACGAGAGAAGCAAAACAAAAAACTTCCGCTCGGGATGCTTTGAGCGAAAATGACTAATTACTACCTGCTATTTGGGTGAGTTTCGAGTTACTAGTTCGCTACCTAGAACCTTTTTTTCTTGGCTGGAATGATTCAGGATCCAATGTTTTGTCACAACCGCTTTTGAAACTTTCATCAACTAGGTTTGATACTGATCGAACTCTTGCGTTTGTGTCAGTGAATGGAATGCTCGTGTGACAGAAAACACCGAATGAATAAAGCTTTCGCGGAGCTTCTGTGACAAACATCAACATGGTTCATGAGTGATCACCAAGCTGTCTCACAGCAGCATTCATTGTTTTTAGTGCAGGTATGAAAATGACACATGTAGTTCTGGAGCTTTGGACTGATAAAAAAACTGGGGTGTTGAATAATAGGTTGTAAAGTTTTCTTTACACGGGGATACGTTCCACTTTTACTATGAAACCGCGTAAAGAAAACTAAATAGAGTTGATCAACTCACATGTATAATCATTTTAAATAATTTCGATTTTGTTTGCATGTGTTTCCTTTTCATGCAATGATCAAAAAACAGTTTTTGAAATTTTGAGTATTTACACCAGAAATTGTGATTTTTTTGAAAAACTGCCACATGATTACTTTATTCCCCAATCGGAAAACGTTATTCGAATGAGGTCTTTAAGTTGTTCCGTTCTGGATCGATCGCCGAAAACAATCCGCGTAAAACAAAACCGTGTAAAATAAGACCTCAGTGTATTTGTTTTCAGATTGTTCCCATTAAGTTGATTTTAAAGAGATGAACAGAAGTATATTTAAATATTAGAACCGGATGCCAACCAACGGTAAGCCTGCCATTGGAACCATTCACGAAATGTAATGATGATTTACTTCACACTCAAAACATCCTCCCTTTCATTTGTATTGCTGTCACTTTTTTTCTCTCATGGAAAAATTACTCAATTTTTTTTTTTTGAGAGAAAGTAATACAATTCTACTCAGTCACCGAGTAGACTGAAACGGGAGTGTTTATTGGAAAAACTAATGTAAACGATTTAAACCAACAGTGATGGCCCAAACACAATGATAACGGCAACGGAAAACGGCAAAGCCCGATCTGAGTATTTCTGCTTGTCGGAAAGAAAACAGGCTAGATCCAAGCCGATTTTAATTGGACATATCGAAGTCATTTTCAGCAACTGTCAAAATTACCGTATTCCGTTCCGTTTCCGCTATCATTGTGTTTGGCCGGTGAGGCTGCTATTGGGGCTACACACAAATTGCGATGGAGGATAATCGTTGGCAAGGTTATTGAAAAAACATTTGAGGGCCGGTTTGTAATGATTTAACCCCTCAAGGCCTAACACCCCGTTCTCACTACAACCTACATTACGTGATATAGAGTATCTTGAAACCAAATGCCAAGCACATTATTTCCAGTGAAAACTAGATTTTAATGTGTTCATCACTGTATGCTGTGCGTTTGACTGTCATCCTTCGTTTGTTTACTTGTTTGTACGGTTTAAATTCTTCGGTTTCAAAATATCGCCCGAAAATTAAGGTTTTGGACACATGGCTACGTGAATAGGGTGTAACTATTCGACAATTGTAGCAGCGCCGAAAACCCGGATCTTCCTACCTTAAACTGGTTGAGAAAGTGGTAGCTCTAATTCGGAAGAACAAATCAATATCGATACGTGGTTTGGCCAGTAAAGCGGGAATAAGCTTTGGAATGATTTAACGTATCAAGAAACGGAACAACCTGAAGACCTAAAAAAAGCAAAAAACTGCCAAACAAAGTGCAGAACAGAAGCAAAGCGCAGCACCAGGGGCCCGCAAATTGTATTATGATGGACGTCGAGACCTAAGACCAAAGATGACTCAAAAACCCTTGCAGGTCCACAATGTTACAATGCCGTCGCTGGGAAGAATGTAAGCGATGCAGCCTATTCAAGTGGAAAAGTTTGGTCGAAAAGTGCTGGTAAGCAATAAGGCTTGTTCACGACAAAATCTGGACACCCCTTAATACGTATATCTCTGGAAATACTTCATCATCGCGTGAAATATTTCGCAGACTGATAAACGTATGTCTGTTCATTGTGTAAAATCAAATTTTAGTGATACTACAAGCTTTTGGAGCGAAGATGGCGTCGAAAGAAGAGCAAGTGCGAAAAGTAAGTGTGTGCGGTCGCAATGAAAATCCGGATCTGTCAGCAAAAAAGCTCGATTTTCCTGCAAGCACTGTCCATAACGTTCTTAAATCTTTCGAAACACGTTTGACATCAGCCAGGAAGGCTGGGAGCGGAACAAAAACGGATCTCAGGAATCACCAGAAGGACGCGATGGTGAAGCAAATATTGCAGATGAGAACGGATCTTTCGGTACGTACTGTGGCTAGAAAAACTAAAATTTCCCCAACTTTCGTGCATACTTCTGATTTGGCCTGTACCTGTTTTGGCGTCTTGTCACTACGCCATAAATGTTTTTGAATGGTTTAAAGCGGATGGAGTCCATGTTGTACCGAAAGAAGCGAATCCACCTAACTGCCCGGAGTTGACGGGTCCACCGTCAACTCTGGATCAGCTCTCACTTTTTGGAAGAGTTCAGCGTACGTCGTCTCTTTTTACCGCAACAATTAGAGCTTCCCCCTTACTTCGCTCCCGACGAGGCCTAGACATCTGCGCCTTCTTCTCTCCTGACGTTTTCACTTGCTGCTGTTTTCTTTTCCTGGTGTTCAGCAGTACGCCATACACTGCTTTTTTCTATCTAATCTTCGTTTCTGTACTTTTTAAGCTCCCTCTCCTCTCCTGGTGTATCCCTTTTAATTTTCTCCGCTTGTGGATTCTATTTACTCTCTGGTTGCAGTCTCTACTCTCATTCTAAGTGCATCTTGCTCGCGTTCGGCTGCAATCACAGCCGATTTGTCACACTCCAACAACTCCTTGAATTCCCTGTAAACGTCGTGCCTGTCGTTCAAATAATCATAGAGTTCGTCGATCAGGTTTCTGACTAGCTCCATGGCGTGTTTTTTCAACACTGTTTCGGATGTACATTTCGGTCAACCCTGGGAATTGCTACTGCTGGTACTCGGATTTTACAGTTATGACCTCTATGGCTTTCCGCTTCTTGCGAACACTTGTCGTCGTCGTCGTTTAATTTCTGTTGTTTTCGTTTCTTTTTCGCCATTTTGTATTTTACGCCGTTGTTCTCCATTTTGTAGGGTCCTCTTTCCTAACCGCTATCTCCGCTTACGAAGAGATTAATAACAGCTTGTACAACTCTCATCAGTTTAAACTGTAGAGTCGTCTCAAAACGAAAACGAACAACTTATGGCGGTTTGTGAATGACTGACGGCACTCATGAAGCTGACTCTACCGCAGATATCGCCAACTTGTTCCGTACGCAGTTCAGCAGTGTCTTTTGCGATGAAATTCTGGATGCCGAGGGCCTCGAAGCTGCTCCGCTTGTCTGTATTTCGCTCTGCACTCACTATCCATAGTGATATGGTGACTTCAGCCGGGAAGCAGATGAAAAATTCAACTGTATGCGGTCCTGATGGTATTCCTTCAATTGTTCTGAAGCGTTGCCTTAACATACTCACTGCGCCCCTGGCTACGGTCTTCAATATGTCATTAACTTCCGATGTGTTTCCTGAATGCTGGAAAGAGTCAATTGTTTCCCCAATACACAAGGAGGATACAAACGATCCGTCACCAATTATCGTGGGATTGCTGCACTAAGTGCTGTTCGAACTTATTGTTCTCCAAAGGCTGGTCCATGACTGTTCACAGACTATTCCGCCTGACCACCACGGTTTTATGCCCAAGCGCTACATGGTCATCTGCGAAATGTCACGCGGTCATCAAATACCCAAGCAACACACAAATTTTATAAGGGTTGAAAATTCTTCTACAAGACTAGATTTGGTTATAAAGAAGTTTACTCAACATGAAAGCATTAAAATGTGTTACTCGGGTAGACACTGTATACACAGATCTTTCTGCGGCCTTCGATAAAATGAGCCATCAGATTGCAATTTCCAAATACGACAAAATGGGAGTTCACGACCAATTGCTGAACTGGCTCCTCTCATACCTGACTGGTAGAACTATGGCCGTGAAGATTTCAGATTATGCCTCGTCCAGCTTTTCTGTAACATCCGGCGTTTCGCAAGGCAGCCACCTTGGCCAATTAATTTTCCAGTTATACAGGGTGTTCGGTTCCTTGGTGCAAATATTTTAAGTGGCGATAGAAGATTATATTTGAAGAAAAAAAATGTTCTACGCATATGATCAAATCTCAAAAATCACTGAGTTATTAAACTTTTTCTGTTTTGGTCTATGCTTGCCAGAAATTGGCTCTAACTCTAAAACTATGCCATCAAACACAAAACTGTTACTTTCATCGGATAGTTTGGTAAATTTCCAATTTAATAGCGTCCTTTTTACTTTCAGTAAGTTGCATTTAGACACATTTCAGGGATAAACGAATCTAAAACTTTTGTTTTTCTGCGGATTTTCCCTTATTATTTCAAAAAATACGTAATAAAGTTTATTGTTTTGTCTAACCAAAGATGCCTCTCAAACCGCTCTACAACTCTCTTTTGACACCAACTTTCTATCTTGTTTAGTTTTGTCGCAAATTTGTACTAAACACATCTGGTTGGGTCGTTAATCAACGGTTGCGTAAAACACGAATTCAACCCACCGTGCGTTGCTGTTGACGTCTGTTTGCAGCGCGCATAGCATCACTTGATCGCCACGTGGAGTGACGGTATGAAAGAAGAAAAATCTAAACAGAAATTTACAGCTGGCAGAAAACAAACATGTATTCTCCAGAAGAGCTGGCGGATATTCATCTCTGTTACGGTTTTGCCAACTGTGTGGCAACGAGAGCCCAACAAGAATATGGACGCAGATTTCCCAACCGTCGACTGCCAAACGCAAGTATGTAAAATAATACAAGTGTGTAAGATGTTTAGTTTGTAAACATTACGTTGAGACAGGAACCTTCACGTCCACACACCGTCGGTTCCGGAATGGAACGTTATTTTGGACTGCAACTCAAGCCGACCAGCCCCGCCGGTCGCTGACGCCAGCCATGGAGGAGAGAATTTTAAGAACTGTGAGAAACGATCCCAAAACCAGTACAAGGCGAGTTGCAGCTCAGTTACCGGTCTCTCACTGGAGCGTATGGAACGTTTTAAACAAAGAGAATATGCATCCGTTTCATACGCTGCAAGTTCAGGAGCTTCTGGAAAGAGATAAACCACTCCGGCTTGAGTTCAGCAGGATTATGACAGCGAAAAGGGATGAGGATGCATTTTTCTCGAAAAGCATCCTTTGGACGGACGAGTGCACCTTTACCCGTGCAGGATACTTCAATACCCACAATGACCACACGTGGGCAATTGAAAACCCAAGAGTGGTCAAAGAAACAAGAACACAGTACCGGTTTTCCGTTAATGTATGGGCCGGTATAATTGACCGACAGCTCATCGGGCCGTACATTATCGAAGGTTCGCTAAACAGTGTGAAGTATTTGGAATTTTTAGAGAACGAGCTTCCAATCTTGCTGGAGGATGTCCCACTTGCTGTGAGACGGCGCTTGGTGTTTCAACAGGACGGAGCCCACCTCATTCCACAAATGCGGTAAGACATTTTCTGAACGCCAACTATCGGGAACCGTGGATTGGACGGAATGGGCCGATTCCCTGGCCCCAAGGAGTCCGGATTTGACTCCCATGGACTTCTTTTATGGGGGTGCATGAAGGAAGAGGTGTATTCGGCGACAATCAATACTTGCGAACAGCTAATTGACCGAATTTTTATTGCTGCCCGAAAGATACAAGAGAAAATGAATAATATTAACCTTGTGGAAGAGACCGGAAGGAGGATCATGTACTGCATCCAAGAAAATGGAGGACACATTGAGCAACTATTGAAATAAATTTATGAAAGAAACGAAGATCAGTGTTTTAATTTGAATAATCATTGGAAAATACCTAATTAGTTCAATGAACAAGTTCAATGTACAATGGTATCGAGAAAAAAGGACATTTTCAATTTTCATCATGCGTTCAATTGAACCGTCCGCAGCATTGTTTTTTTTGTCACACTTTTCATACCGTCACTCCACGTGGCGATCAAGTGTGCTATGCGCGCTGCAAACAGACGTCAACAGCAACGCACGGTGGGTTGAATTCGTGTTTTACGCAACCGTTGATTAACGACCCAACCAGATGTGTTTAGTACAAATTTGCGACAAAACTAAACAAGATAGAAAGTTGGTGTCAAAAAGAGAGTTGTAGAGCGGTTTGAGAGGCATCTTTTGGTTAGACAAAACAATAAACTTTATTACGTATTTTTTGAAATAATAAGGAAAATCCGCAGAAAAAGTTTTAGATTCGTTTATCCCTGAAATGTGTCTAAATGCAACTTACAGAAAGTAAAAAGGACGCTTTTAAGTTGGAAATTTACCAAACTATCCGATAAAGGTAACAGTTTTTTGTTTGATGGCATGGTTTTAGAGTTAGAGCCAATTTCTGGCAAGCATAGACCAAAACAGAAAAAGTTTAATAACTTCGTGGTTTTTGAGATTTGATCATATGCGTAGAACATTTTTTTTCTTCAAATATGATCTTCTATCGCCCCTTAAAATATTTGCACTAAGGAACCGAACACCCTGTATAAGCACGACGTGAACTTGGACTTCAGATGCCTGAAATTATCCTACGCGGACGACTTAAAACTGTACTACGTCATAAAATGTCCAGAAGACGCCCACTTTCTTCAGCAGGAACTAAGGTCTGTATCCGCAATAATCCGGACACCTCAAAACATGAATAAAACATAAATTTCACATTGTATTTCTGTCGTAGTTGTTTATTTCAGATTCATAAGATGTGTTTTAACAATTTGTGAAGACAAAACATAGTTATTCGGTATTTGCATAACATTTTCGAACTTTGCGCGTAACTCCGTCCATTAGGGTTTGTACAGACTCTTCAGAAATCGTAGAAGCCGTCTTTGTCCAAATTTGCTGAAAGTGTTTGATGTCTTTGATTTCTTGCTTCTTTCCAGAAAGCTTCCGCTTCATCAGAGCCCAATATCTTTCGATTGGTCGTAGCTCTGGGCAACTTGGCGGGTTTGAGGTTTTTGGTACAATGTTCACTTGATTTGCTTGGTACCACTCCATCACAGTTTAAGCATAGTGGCATGATGCCAAATCGGGCCAGAACAAGGGTTTTTCTTTGTGACTTTTGATGAAGGGTAGCAATCGGTTCTGCAGACACTCTTTCTGATAGATCTCCTTGTTGTGTGTGCTTGTAGTGACGAAAGATTTACTCTTTTTGCCACACCAGGTATTTTTTGGGAAATTTCGATGCCTTCTTCGTTCTGAAATGCTCAGCTGTAGCATTCCTGGCCATAGCAGAATAAAAAACCAGCCCTGGAAGCTACTTGAAATCCTCCAGGACATAAGTTTCATCGTCCATAACAACGCATGAAAACTTCGTCAAATATTCGCAGTACAAACGTCGAGTTCGTGATTTTGCTGCCAAGTTCTGTTTTTCGTTGCGATTTGGAACTGTTTTAACTTTATACGACTTAAGTCGCAAACGTTGTTTTGATTTTTGGACAAAACAAGGCGACATCCCTATTTTACGAGCCACCGTTCGAATGGAGAGATCTGGATTTTTCGTTAATATCCTTTTCACCTTTCGGTCCATGACAGGATCAGCGCGTTCAATGTTTTTTTCACTTCTCTGTTTATTCTCCACCGTCAAACGTTCCAAAAATGATTTGAGCACATCGTGAACAGTGTATTTAGGCAAATCCAATGTTTTTGTAAGGTTCCGTATTGACAAGTCAGGATTTGCCGTACGCCCGTACAAAATTCGCTCGCGCACTTGTTTTTCTTTCGTCGCCATCTTGAAAACTAAACATTAAATGTAAACATCAATCATAGTCTTTTCCGTCATAGACTCTCAGCTATACTGCCATTATACGCATAACTGTCCCATGTATATAGGGAATCCCATAGAACATGGGACAGTTATGCGTATAACGGCAGTATACCACAGTAAAAATTTTCATTCCTACGTGCAATATTTCAAAAGTTGCAATGATTTGAAGGTGTCCGGAATAATGTGTCATTCAGTGTCCCTAATGTCCCATTTAGACGAATCACTCACCCCAAATGTTTGAAAATTTCATTGTTAGGAACCACTAATCTCATAATGACATCAGCGTCCAGTCGCCTACTATGCCAGTCTTCCCAGGGTCGTGACGCGTCACCGTTTAGCAAACAACATACATACCTGCAACGAGAGAAAAAAAAAAGACAAATCAGTCATTAGTATAACATGACTCTGGGAGCGTTCAGTTAAATGTAAAACTACCCGTCAACCGATATTGCTCGCAGTTAAAACTGAGTGTAGGCTGCTGATGAGATACCAAAAAAATCAAATCCACCGCGACTTCGTCGCCCGTCGATAGACATCTTAATTACTTCAACCCAGCAGGGTCTTACACGCACACACACACACACACACACACCCGACCCGGACCCCAATGGCTACATTCACTCTCGGTTTCTTCTTGGATGCCTCTTCGCATAGCCGTATGCACACGCAATCTTGGATCAAGTCTCGTGGTGGCTCTCCCAGGGCTGGTTTGTATTTATGTTGCGTCATCGGAAAGTTTTCATTCTTGTTGCAAACGAAGAAATTTGCCGTGGAGGGGAGGGGGTTATGTGCGATTTTGTAATCGTCAGCAGCTGGTCCAACCCCTTCACCGTCCGCCGGGAATTGAAAGTTGAACTTTCTACCTCCACTGAGCGCGCGCCGCCTGGCCCAACCCAGTCGAGAGGCGAAAAAGTTTAATTTTTACTGCTGAGCCCTGCCGAAAACGGAGGAGGATTGCCAATTCGAGGAATTCGGTTACAGTTTTTGCTGATGCATGGAAAGTTTCTGCATGCCGACGGTGGTCGTTTTAAGTAGGGTAGTAAAATTTGTTGGGGTTTTCTGTTTATTCGAGGTTAGATCGGCGTTTCGCCGAGTAGGCTGGAAATAATTGAAGAATAACAATTTGAAGGCATCATCCGGCTGTTTGAAGAGAAGTGCGAGATTTGTGTGGCTCTCCCTCCTCGCTCTTGTTTTTATGAAATCCAAAGAAGGCTATTTTCAGGTAATTCTTAAAAACTTTTCGTTTGAGATTTCAACGTTTTGAATGAGGGATATTTTGATCTGCATAAAGAACTCTTCAATATTACTAGTCATGTTCTATAAAACGATAACACGAGGCTTGCAACAATAGATCTGATGGAAAAAGTAAAAAATGAAATATTCGGATGGATCTCCAGTGCCACAATTTAGTAAATCAACTTCAACAAGACTTCAACAATTAAACAAAACAGTGCTTACCATAGCACTGTCACTTATAGATTTCGACAATTTTCCCCTGAAGTCGTTTTCAGTGGTGTTCTATTATGTTAGTCTATTTTTATAACAGTTCCAAAAATATAGACCACCCAAAATAGATCAACTATGCCCACCCTTCACCACCATTGGTCATAATTTTGTACAGTATACAGTATACTGCAGATTTTTTCCCTTGTATGTGTTTATTTATGTATAGAATACCCCTTTGCTGACTATGTAAACCATCGAACCTTTCACAAACTGGCCTATGCATGAAAGGGTACTTGCACCACTGATCCCATCAAAAACTCGGATCTTTAAAAATTAGGAATGTCCACTACTGTTCCAGAGACCAGGATATATTTGTGAACTTCTGAAAAATATTGCATCCAATTCGGTTAAGATTTCACATAGTGATAAGTCGATGAAATTTCGGATAACCAGTACAGGAATCCAGAGGAATCAGAAACTTAGGAAAAGGTCAACATTCAATTTCTTGTATAAGAACAATAGGATCTTTTGTTTTGTATTCTGTAGTTGATAGTTTGTGCATATTCAGAGTTTGGATATGAAATTTTCATTGAAAAATAGTCATATGGTCGATCGCATTTGCTAACATTTATCTCTTCCTTTTCAACTTACCCTTAATGTTTGTAAGACTTCAGCAAAGTTCATGAATCATCAAAGAACTTCATAACATAGTTAGCTGAATTTCTTCAAATTCTTTTGATAATAACTGGTGACCTTATAGAAGATTCATTAATTGTGTTTGAATGCATATCATCACCTTTCATAGGTTATAAAGCTTCTGTTACGGCTGTAGATCCTAACATCTGCACTCAACGGCAGTTTTGGTAACCTGGAGCATCCCACAATATCTCATTATATCTGTTCACCTTCCAAAAGATTCACTTAATTTGGTCAAATACTTATGATTACTTTGCATAGTCCAGAAAGCTATAGTTACAGCTGTAGATTTTGAACTACATGTTTGTTTGGACAACCCAGAACATCCGAGGATCATCTCATAATGTCTGTTGTTCTTCCAAGATATTTATTGAATATATATGAATTCACATCGTAGCTGTTCATAGCTTAGAAAACAAATGTAGGTCCTACCTTCCGATCTCAAGGATAGTTTGGATGACCTATCAGATGTCTTTTGGCCTTATAATGTTTGTTGAC
The DNA here is from genome assembly GCA_034211315.2 of Aedes japonicus. Taxonomy (NCBI): domain Eukaryota; kingdom Metazoa; phylum Arthropoda; class Insecta; order Diptera; family Culicidae; genus Aedes; species Aedes japonicus. Next base: position 35,570 of record JASCZW010006360.1, on the reverse strand, counting down.
CTTCTAGAATATTAATTAAATATGTTTGAATATTTCTTGCAACTTTGTATTGCCTGAAAATTACTGTTACAACTGTAAATCTTAATTGGGAAACTAGGAGAATTTAAAAATAACACTTCATTTGATCACTTTTAAAAAAATAAAAAATAAAACATTGAAACACTTTTTCAAATTATCGCTAGTAAACGCGAGCAAATTCCTTTAAATTCCACTACAAGCTGAAGGAATTTAAAGGAATTTGCTTGCGTTTACTAGCGAAAATTTGAAAAAGTGTTTCAATGTTTTATTTTTTATTTTTTATAAAGTGATCAAATGAGTGTTAATTTTTAATTTCTCCTTGTTTCCCAATCACAATCGTTCTACTAACGTTCAGAAAAGTTTTTTTTTTAAAAGTGTTTTTGTGTAAATCTTAAGTTCTGAATGTCAGGACAGTTCCGATGACCTAGACCGTCTCGAGATTATCTTCTTGCGTATTTTTACTTTCCAAAATATTCACTGAACATTACTTGGTATAGCTTTGAAATCTACTGTTACTACCGTAGATTTCAAGTTCTAAAGTCCAGGACAATTTGGATTACCTAGAGGATCACAAGGTTATAAAATAATGATTGTTGACTTTTCAAAAGATTCATTTAACATGATTGAATACATATAGTAACTTTATGTAATCCAATAAACTACCGTTACAACTGTAGATCTTATGTCTTGAACTTAAGGACAGTTTGAATGACCTAGAGTATCTCAAGATGATCGCAATGAGTATTGTTAAATATATATTGTCCCTTTGCTTCCTCCAAAAACCTACTGTTACAACTGTAGATCTTATGTTCTGAACTCAAAGACAATTTGGACACCCGCAATCATCCCAGTTTATCTCGAAATATTTTATGTCACGTTCGAAAATATTCACTAAATATGATTGCATACGTAGAGTAACTTTTTATAGTCCAAAAAGCTATAGTTACTACTGTAGATATTAAATTCTGAGCTCAAGAACAGTTTGGATAACCTAGAACATCACACAATTATCATATAATGATTGTAGATCATCCAAAAAGTTCCTTAGTACAGATAGTAACCTTCTAACAAGCCTTAAAGCTTCTGTTACAACCGTAGATCTGAAGTTATGAACTCAAGTACATTTTGCATAACCATGAGCATCCCAGAAAGATACGAAAATATTTACCAATTTACCACATAAATAAAGCAAAGATTACAGATCTTTAGCAAAGTTACCAGAACATTTTTATGCGCTTTTTTGTAGGCTTGATATATATTCAGATTCATTTTGTTCAAGTTTACTGAACCTAAGCAAAGTAAACTTCGCCAAGCTTCTGTAAAGTTAGTAGAAATGAAGTAATGTTTGCAGAGTTTCATAAATTTTACAAGACTCAAGCAAACTTCGTAGAACTTCAGTAATGTCTACTTTGTATTGCAAAGTTTACGGAACTTCAGCAAAGTTTGCAAACCGTCAACTCAAAGAAGTTAGTGAAATTTCCCTAAGTAGATTTAAGATCTTCCTGAAAAAAACCATAGACATTCCCCAAAACGACACTCCGACTAGTATATCAAAGAAATTATCAGAGAAGTTCAAAGAAATTTTCGAAAATGATCATATATTCCTCCAAAGAAGTTCATACAACTTGCCGAAGATGTTCAGTTTGCAAAATTTTAGGGAAATTCACAGAACTTGAACAATAAGTTCGTTAAAAAAAAAGTTTAATATCAACCAAGTTTACCCAGAGCATGAGAATATTATACTGAAATTCAGAAAAGTTCTGTCTGTGTGTCTGTCTGACCATTATAGACTCGAAAACTACCAAACCGATCGGCGTGAAAATTTGTATGCAGAAGTTTTTGGAGCCGGGGAAGATGCTTAAGATGGTTTGAGACCCCTGCCCCCTCTGGAAGGGGTGGCTCCCATATAAATGAAACACACATTTTTGCATAACGCTAGAACCAATTAAGCAAACGGAACCAAATTTGGCATGTGAAGTTTTTACATGCAAAAAATGTGTCAATGGTGCTTTAAGACCCCTCTTCATTCTTAAAGGGGGGACTCTCATATAAATAAAACACAAATTTCTGCATAACTCGGAAACTAATCAAGCAAATGGACCCAAATTTGGCATGTAGAAATTCTTAAAGGCAAAAAATGTTTCTATGGTGGTTTGAGACCGCTCCCCATTCTTAAAGGGGGGAAATCTCATTCAAATGAAACACAAATTGGTGCATAACTCGAGAACTAATAAGGCAAATGGAAGCAAATTTAATTGTTCGATGTTTTTGTTGCCAAAAAATGTTTCGGTGACTAAAGACCCCTGCTTTTTCTGAAAAAAGGGCCTCCCATACAAATGAAGCACAACTTTGGCATGCGGAGGTATTTGAAGGCATGAACTGTTTTTATGATGGTTTGAGACTAATCTGTCATCTGAATCCAGGAGGGGTGGTTCCATACGAATGAAACACAAATATCGGCATAATTCGAGAACTTATCAAGCATACGGAACCAAATTTAGCAAATTTGAAAGTAAGAAATGTTTCTATGGTGCTTTTCGCCCTAAACAGGAATGGGGGGGGGGGGCCTCTCGCCTCTAGTGTTGGGAATCGAAAATCTTTGACAATAAATAGTTTACACTCCTATAGAGAACAACTGGTGCAAGATTGATCAAAGTAGTCGATCGTGTTCAAAAATAACGTCAAATGATACTTGAAAAATATTGTGCACAAACACCTGGAAAATCCGGAGTGGTCCTGTTCCAAGCTGGCTAACTTGCTGGAGATGCCGAAAACAACAGCTTGTCGCGTGCTCAAAACCCACAAGGAAACCCTGAGTGTGGATAAGAACCACTGTTCGGGCGCTGATGGACTCCATCAAGAGGAAGAACTAGAACTAGAACTAGAACTAGAGAAATGTAACCATCTTAAGGGTGAAACGATCAAAAACTTAATTTTAAAACGCAATCTCAACTTTTTTATCAAAGATATCGAATACTTATAAAGTCCCTCACAACTGTGGAAAGAGTAAAGAAACGAGCCGGACTGTCAAAATATGAGGTAACAGTGACACCAATTCGAGATGATAAACAAAACACAACAGCCAAAGAAATAGCGCGTAAGCTGTCCACAAGTTTGTTGACCCAGTTTGATTGCGATCATAAAGGACGATGAAACATACGTCAAGGCTGATTTCAAGCAGCTCCCAGGTCAAGAGTTTTATATGGCTACCGGAAAAGGAAAGTTTTAAGATAAGTTTAAGCAAAAAAAAAAAACGTCTAAGTTTCCGAAAATATAATTGGTTTAGCAGGCGATTTGCATCAGTTTCGTGACAATTGGCACTGTCAAACAATTTATTTAAAGCCCGATTCAAAGTAAATCAAGACGCATGGTTTAATAAACCACTGCGTGCCTGGTGGTTGGAACAAAAAACGTTTGACAGGCATTTGTTGTTGTTTTATTGACGAGGAAATTGGTGAAAAGTTTTTCACGATTGATCTACGCATCTCAAAATCACGGACCATGGAACTTGAAAGAAGAAAATTAATTGTGCACAAACATTTAGAGAATCCTTCGTGGTCTGCCTCAAAAATAGCAAATGTGCCAAAATTTTCAAAGTCCACGGTCTTTTTGTGCCAGTAAACATCCGAATCGCTCCCTGAAACAAAATTTAGTGGCCAAAGAGCGAGCACGATTACTATAAGAACGAGTTTTGACGAAATTTGATGACTGATATGTCAAAATGGATTATAAACTAATCCCCGGGCGAAAATTTTATTTGACAAGTGGTCGTGGGGATGTCTCTTCCCGGTATAAATTTGTTTTTGCTGACGCCGAAGTTTACATTAAAGAGTGTCTGAAAAAGCGGATTTTACCCTTCATTCCGCAATAGAAGACCAACGTTATGTTTTGATAGGATCTAACCAGCTGCCACTACTCTAAGGAGGTACTAGAATGGTATGCTGCAAACAATGTTAATTTCGTCACCAAAGAGATTAATCCTCCGAATTGCCCTGAGTTCAGACCGTTCAAAAAATATCGGGCAATTGTCAAGCGAAAACTTCGAGGATGCGGTAAAGAAGTGACAAATGCACAACAAATGCGTTTAAAGTGGAATAAGTTCGCCGGTACAGTGTCACCAGCGACTGAGTAGATCAAGATGGCATCGATCACAAGTAAAGTGCGACAGTTCGTTCGAAACGGTGAAATGTAATAACTTGTTATCTATCGTTAAAAAAAGATATCGTTTGACGTTTTTATCAACCGTGTATGTTGTTTAATTCTTGAAATATGATCACATAAATGCGTTCAAATTTACTTTGAATCGAGCTTTAATTAAAGGAATACTTCTAGACAAAATCGTCAAAAGGTCGAAAGTAACAATTGTAAACAATGACTTTAAACGTAAATTTCCTGGATATGCCAGGTTACACACATCTATATCCACTACCGACGGGAAGGTAATAACTCCCGCTATCTGTTTCATGTGATATTTTGGTTGTGAGAGCAAGCCGATCCCAGAAAAATATGCTAGAAGTCATTGTTTACAAATGTTACTTTCGACCTTTTGACTATTTCGTCTAGACTTACAAAAACACCTTTGCCTTTCTTGATGAAACGCAGTTGTTCCATGCTGTTTTAGCCAGACCTCACTTCTTGTCACTATGGAAAAATGGCTCAGGAATGGTATATCGACAATAGATTGCAAATCGTACCCATGTCGCCGGAACTGCGCTCAATTGAAAAATATTGGGCAATCGTAAAGAGAAACCTCAAGAGAACTCAAAAACAGTAAGAAGTGAAAAACAGTTCCAGGCAAACTTAATCATGTTTGACCAATTTTTGACCGGTCCACCCTTTAACTACATACGGGATCAAGTCCCTATCACTCCGAAGTTTTCTGAGCGCAAACCTCAAATACAATTAGGACTTCAGGCGTGACATTTTCAAGAATCGTTTGCTCCACTGGAGCATCCGTTGGTTAGCAATTTGAACGTTGTTTGTTTTGTTTTGTTTGTGACTTTTAGTCTCAGAAATCGTGAAGTGATAATTAACCTAACCTTTAAATCATATGGAAAAAGGACTCCCTTCAGTTTCACCTTAATGCAGTTACTTTAAAGTTTTTACAATAATATTGTAAATCAATTATTAATGAACTTTTTCAACGAAGAACGTGTTACGTAGCACATGCTGTTTTTGATTGAAAGCACAGAAGTGATTTTTGTTGTGTACAACAAACGTAAGAGAAGATGAATAACATTCTATTATTGAGCTGTCTTCCCTCGCTTTCAGCACCCAAACATTCACAAATGGTATTCATAGCAACAACGTCAAAAATCTATACCATGAACCTCATCGCATTCCAAACTTCCTCCTTCCTTCGTAACACCAGCAACGCAGCATGGCAGTTTTCTCACTGGAACGAATCTTACTCGCAAACTCGGAACATAATTATTCTCATTTCTCATGCACCGCATGCACGAAACGACTTTGCAAGGCAATATTCATACTTTCCTTCAGTGCAATGAAAACAACAATAACAACAACAACAACCGTCATCGGACGTTTACTTTCGATTTGTTTGCATAAATTTACGGCCAACGTCGTCGTCGCTCGTATGTCTACGAATGCTCGATTGCTTCTCGTCCCATGGGAAGGCATTTCGAACTGATTCAGGAAAAAAGACGAAAACGCACCATCCACAACGCCATGCGTGTGAGTGTGTGCGTGTGTGTCTATCTCTCACTCTATATAGGTTTTAAATCGTGATAAATGGCCGCCAATCAGCACGTTCCGTCCATTCCGCGTAGTCCTGTTTTGCATTCAGTGCTTGAGGAACATATGTTTACGCTGTGAAGGGCTGCGGCGAGCTGCGAGCTGCCCTTGTGCGCTAAATTTAGTAGCAAACAGTGTCGTTACAGTTGAAAACGGGAAAATCAATTTCAACGTAGAACCCCGCACTTGCCACTCCGCACAGCTCAATATACAATGTTGTTGAAGGGGAGCTGTTTGATCGAGATAGCGTCAAGTTGCTCGCCACCGGTGCAGTTTGCTGAAATCTTCCAACTCCGTGCCCCAAGAATGAGTGGAAGACTGATAAGGAACCATCTGACAAATTGTTTACTATTACACACCAGCTATGGGGATTAGTGTAGTACCGTTCGTTGGTACGGGATTGGTTTGACGTGCATGAGAGCTTTTTGTTTACCAATACCAATACAACGCATTAAGACCGACTACCGAGACTTGATAACAGAGCCCGTCGTGGCAGTCGGAGAGCAGCCAAAAACCTTGTTCAGGGACAATGTAATTAAGTGATCGCTTGGGTGGTTGTTGAACTTGGCATACCTACAGAATAAAAACCCACGTCAACAACGACGACGACGACGACGACGCCTTGTTTGTTCGAACGTGTCGGTAGTTCTGGTTCTGGAAGTGCGACTGTTGGTACACGCTTTGAAAACAATTTTCATAACTTCCCATTCTCAACAAACTTGTTTTGCTCGGAGAATTACGTTTTTGTAACCGGAACAATCACGTTCGACGTAGACACGTGCGACGGGTGAGGTTATGTACACGAGTAGGTTGAATAATCCGCCCGTTGAAAGTCTAAAATATGAGTTTTTTTTAGTTTTGTTTTTCTGGAAACACATCAATGGCTGCTGATAGCGAAGAAATCCCAGCTTGGCAGAAAAGGATTCCCGACTCAGCTGCCGCATCGAGTTTCAAAACAATTTATCCATCGTCCCCATTGAATCGAGTCCAAAGTGAAAAACGAGACTCTTTTCATTCCGCTTCACACAGAAGGCTGAGAGGTTGGCACTGCTGGCCTGGCCTGCTGCGATTCTCCGCCAGACGCTCAATCATCTGCAGCCCCCTTGGTCCCTTTTTTTCTTTTTCTTTTTTTTTTTCTCTATCCCATCACGAGACATTGACTGGGCTGGTTTAAATGGCAGACTAATGTCTCATAGAAATGAAGGTGGTTGTACCACGGTGCGAAAATTGATTGACGATCCCGGGTATGGGAAATTGTTCAAAACTTGAATTTTGATAATATAAAATTCAAACTACTGATCAATCAGTGTCGACATCGTGGACCAGATTAAGAACCTTTTTGGCGTGAAATTTGAACAACAGGCAAACGACATTTGGCAGCCACATGTGCGAGGAAATGGAGAGAAAGTGCAGGGAATCGATACCCTTGGTTGGCATAGGGAGGTGACCTATTTCTGTTAGATGTTTTGTCTGGAACATCGAACTACAGTCAGTCTCAAAATTGAGCGTAAATCCATGACGTGAAGAACTTTTTGATTATTTTGGGGGGTGGGGGTGATACTTTACAAACATATTATTTCTGTTGTAGTTCTATTCTATAATTGCTCAACTAGCGAAGCATGGACTTCGATTATTGAAAAGGATTTCTACAAAATATTAATCGAATAAAATTCCAGAAACGAAGCATTTTTTATGTTACAAAATTGAGCGTACTTCTTTACATGGTGTCTCACAATAAGTTTCACTAAAACGAAAAACCAGTGTGACCCCGCAAAGGGTTTTCTGACAATTGAGAGGCGGTAAGTGTTCTCAAAAACGCAGAGTGAAACAGGTAATTGTTACTATAAATTAGAAGAAAAATTAGTAATCTCCATTTAATTCCAACTACCTTTGCTTATCTTCGACAGATACGCGTATTTCGTCTACAATGTGCAGACTTCTTCAGTGTCTCGTACTAATAACTCGACTCGAGTTATTAGTACGGAGACACTGAAAAGTCTGCACATTGTAGACGAAATACGCGTTATCTGTCGAAGATAGCGAAAGGTAGTTGGAATTAAATGGAGATTACTAATTTTTCTTCTAATTTATAGTTACAAGTATTCCACTAAACAGCTCAAACCCTCTAGGATTCAGGTAATTGTTATTTATTTTATCCCTATATCGCTTTATTTTGAACCTAAAGCCTGTCTACGTAAAATTTCAGGCACCAAAATAATAGCAGCAAAAAAAATTACAAATAATTCCACAATACCGATTGTTTATTTCACAGTAATAGAGTTATATCTTCATAAGAAACAGTAGATTGAGATGTTTATCCTTCTTTTCGTAAAATTCTCGAAATTTCTGTGGTACATCCGCCATCAGGTTCCGTACGGTATCCTCCATATTCTCTAGAAATCATCGGTACCATTTGATTCCTTTTTAGTTTCCAAGAATTTCCGCTCAACTAGAGCCCAGTATTTTTCTATTGAGCAAAGTTCTGGACAGTTTGGTAAATTGGCTGATTTTGGCCAAAACAGAGCTGGAGAGTCGAGGTTTCTGATAAACGGTAGCAACCGCTTTTGCAGACATTCTTTCTCGTACACATCCCTACACTGAGCGAACAAATCGAGAGGAATTCATTCGAATGTGGTATGGAAATTTGCCACAAGATATTATTGCAAATTTCATATGGTTCTCTAATGGAAAGAAGCTCATAGGATGATCGTATGAAAATTTTCCTCACAGAAAAATAAGTTGCAATCGGGATTCGAACCATGAACCTCGGGATCTAGAGGCGAGCTAGAATACCGTGCACGGGACTACACACACTTGATAATTAATGTCGATTGAAAGTGTATATGCATCATGTTTTTCTCGACTAATGCAACAGTAATCATTTCATACGATTTCGTATGGAATAAGTCTTCGACCCTTATTTTGTGGTTCATAGTTTCGATCGTATGAAAATCGTATGGATAATTTTCAGAGTGTATTGATAGTGCTGGTAGAGACGAAACTTTTAGATTATCGACTACATATTTTCAACTACATATTTTCGACTTCATATTCTCGACTACATATGGCCTGCCGAATCAAATACTTCTTCGAGAACTTGGACTATTTTTTTTGCCGCAAATACTTACTTGCAGAAATGTTTGCAAAAACATTTCTGTAAAGCTTCTTAGCACGACCTTTTTCATTTTGTTTTCCTTCAGTTCTTGCCTCTGCTTCACTTTTTGTGCGTAAGATTTTGACTTCCCAACTTTGCGAGCCACATTTCGCACAGAATGATCGGGATTTTTCTCACAAATGGTAACCACCTTCTTGTCCATTTGCCGGGAGCATACTTTTCGATTTCGCTTCCAACCTTCCGATCCACAGTCAAGCGCTGGTCAAATGATTTGCGAACACAAAACACGGTATTTTTTGGTAGTTTTAGTATCTTGGCAAGATCACGCACCAATCAATTCGGATGAATATAAAATGCGTTTGCGCACTTTCATTTGATTCGACGATATTTTACTGAATGTAACAAGAATGTAAACATGTTGTACCACAAAATAAAGTGAAGAGTTTCAGCTGTTACATAAGTGAAACGTTTCAGCAATTTGTGAAATAAGTCAATATCTACACAGAAAGAAAAGTGTCCAGAATTAAATGTGGACAGGCTTAACATCAAATAAAAATTATTCTTTATATGAATCATAAATATGATCACATCACTTATCAAGGTGAATCCTGATCCATAGAGTCCTACCCTACTAACATTATGGGATGCAGAGGTTAACACGGTCTTTAATCAGTAAAGGTCACACTAACATTCCTTCCCTATTCCTACCTGATTGCAAGGACGTGGCACGCGGCATTATTGATTATTGAAAACAATTGAACCACTGAAACGTATACAGTGATGGAGGCCGGTTACTCCCAGCCCCATTCAGTTGATTCATTGTGCAATTTCACTGATTCTGAGCAATCACTGAGTAGCAAAGGTAAGCTAAGTTAATACCACATGCGCTGTCAAAAGAACGATGCGCTTGATATTTCTGCGTTGAAGCGGCATATATCATTCTTAACCCGGCCAATGATCTTCAAATGATATCTCCAAGAACAGTTTCCTGTTACTAGGCCAGTGTATGTACAGAGAGCTCTCTTATTGAGCTCCAAGAGCTTTTTGGTTTTATTTCCGTTTGGACTTATACATATTTTTGACTGGTTACACTTTTTGACTGTCAACCAATTGGTTATCAATTTTTGTTCTTCCCAGAATTTGATTTCCATTTTTATAGTACAGTTTGATGTACCGTAAAATGGCTCTAGGCCAATAAACTGTGAATTAGATCCGATTTCAGCGAAATCGTCGGCTATTTCATTCCCTTCAATGCCACGGTGTCTCAGAAACCAATACGAGTTTGCTGAGTTCGTTTGACAAAGTAGTGTCGGGGAAATATTGACGCATTCTAGTATTGCAAAGATTTCTGCCTGAAAATCTGTTGGTCACTGTTTCAGGGCCATGGATTCCTGCCCCAGTTTGCGTTCCAATTTTTGAGCTACTGTGAAAAATATGATTGAATCTTGGCAAACAGTGGGTCCTCTGGCTTCCCAAACTTTACGCGATGTTTTATTCAGTCTCCGTTCATAGTTTTCACCGATCATCTTTTAAAATGTTTTGATGAACTCAGATGACCGTTAAGATCACTTAACATTATATTTTGTGGCTTGGTGGATGCGCTCGGCTCGTTTCCCGACGGGTGTCGTGGTGGGTTTTGGGGTTACGTTCCCGGGATATGCGGTAGCTCGATGTTAATTGCAGCTTTGCCCGACGGCGGTCGTGGCACGGTTTCCGATCCGGCTCAAGATTGGATTGGGGTGGTCAGTCGTCGCCCGATGGACGTCGCGGCGTGGCTCGATCGGATGATCAGTGTCGCTTGGAAACCTCTGGCACGCGCGTTTCCCCAGCGAACAATGGACGCTTGCGGAATTGGTGCAGGTGACGACACACCCTAACACTTATCGGCGGCTTGACAATGGCGGTAGTCGGCCGGCAATGCCTTTTTAGCCCATTATTAATGGGTCCAGCGGGGATTTAAGAGGTGGTCTTAGGGTTGGGAATTTGCTACTGGGTTTGGTGGATCATAACAGCATACCTGACTACGATTTCGCAATATCTATATGCAGGTTCTTTCTCACTTCACTATTTAACTATAGTATGGCTTTCACTTTGCCAATACAAATTAGTTCCAAGTACTTTGATGTTTTAGATTTTAGCTCTGCTTAGCAAGACAGCTGAAGTAGAAAAGACCTTTCGCTTGTTCTTGTCCCAGTAGCTTCCCTCGTAACCCGAGAACCTCTCCTCCTCTTTCCCAAATGTCCACCACCCCTCGTCCATATCCTTCTTTCAATTCCAATGCCCACCTTATCCTTACTCCTTCCCGTTACGTGTTTTGGTGTGTATTGATTTGTGGAAGTGTGTTACAATATTTGTGTAGCAGTGTGTTACAATATATCAATTTGACCATTGGTGTGGTGAATCTTCTTACCCAGAGTATCTAATTATTTCAATTATACAACCTTGTATGCAAGTAACTGATATGCAGTTTGAACGCATTTATGACGAACTCTACTATTCCTATTTCTCACTCTCTTAAATATCTCCTGCTTTTCTCGCTCGGGACTGACTTAGTAGGGTAGAGGAACCAAAACGGTAAAAATTTCTAGACTTTTTCAGTATCCGAGCGCTTATTTCCGCCTCTAACTGCACATATTCATGCAACGGCAGCAGATTGAGAATTGCATCTAGTGCTTTCGATTGTGTGCTGCGCATACCCTAGTAGCACACTTGTTGCCATTTAGTTGAGAAAACATAAATGTGACTTGCTAAGTCATAATCAAGTTACTACATCAACTTATGATCGTAGTGTGCTACTTGGGTAGCTCTAGTTATAGCAACGCATGCAAGTAGTTAATGTTTTGCAAGTTTTGCTTCTGCAGTAGCTTCCTTGGTTTTCGCCCACTACACTAACGATGCGTACGTTATTTTTGGACGTATAACAGATGTGTAGACCCACATAATCATTTTTGGTCTTATGCTCATTTTCCTGCCAATGGTTTTGGAGCATTACCATAAAGCATTAATAGCTTTGCCTATAGCATAATCTTTCCCTTACCTTAATGAAGCGTATTTCGATCAAAATTTGATCGACCTAATCCTGATGCATTTCCTTTCATCGTGCATTAATTTCACACACCCTTCATTTTGAAGATGTGTGCGTGTAGCATCATGCATGTATTTTGATTTTAGAATTAGCACTTCAGTTAGTAAAATGTCGTCGAAGGAAGAGAAGCAACGCATCAAAATTTTGCACGTGCAAACTACTCTCACGCCAAGTTAGCGAAATTGTTGAATAAGGCTAAATCAACTGTTACCAACGTATTAAAAGTGTTCGGTGAACGTATGTAGACAGCCAGGAAAGCAAAAATCAGCCAGGAAAACAAAATCAGTTGCCCGCTGTTTCGAGTGGAATCCCAACCTCTCCGGCCTAGATGCTGCAAAGAAGAAGCATGATCGCGAAAATTGTACACGACGACAATATTGGGCCATCGTCAAGCGGAACCTTAAGAAGACTCAGCTGTTGTGAGCGAGAAACACTTCAAGGCAAACTGGCGTTCTGCGGCGAATAAAGTGGACAGGGAGACTGTCCAAAACCTGATGGCAGGTGTTAAACGAAAGACCGGCAAATTCGCATTCGGTAAAAAGGAAGCTTAGCTAAATATTTCTCCTGTATTCTGTTATAGCTGAACTTGAAAAAGAAAAAGAATTTGACTTATTAATGAAAACTTTGATCGACTCACACACATTACTGTTTGACCATATTTTGATAGGAACACCCTTTATTATGACTCGAAATTGCAGTATCGGTGCACCAAACTCAATATTATTTTTTCTTATGTGTACCAGAATAAGAATTTAAAAGCAAGCACTGAGAAAATTCCAGCATTCTAAGAAACTTTGGATTTGGATTGGATTTGAATTGGATTTGGATTGCATTCGGATTGGATTTAGATTGGATTTGGATTTGCAGAAAAACACAATCATTCGTTTAAATGTCAGTCAAATATGCTGACAAGTTTTCAACATTTTTTGGTGTGAAATGCTACGAAATATTAGGACAGCTTCATAACACGTAATAAATTTCATGCGGAACAGTAATCTTAGGCTCGTCTCTGCTTCCGAAGGGCTCGTTCAACTTTTTGACAAATCCGTTTGATCAGAATTAAAAGGTTTTTGACTATGCGAATGTTTCTCTGGAGAACGTCCATTAATTACGTAACGCAAAAATTGACTTTTTATACCCCCCCCCCCTTGTCACGTTTTACCAAACCCCCCTCCCCCCTTCTTCGTGACGTAATTAAGGAAGGTCTGTGTAATTTTTAAAAACACCAAAATATATCATTTATATAAGGAATCAACCGTTAGAATAGCAAAGCAAGCAAAGTAAAAACAATACGAATATATTAGGTGGTTCAAAACAACAAAGGAATTCGTGGAATTTCCGATTTATTTCCATTTGCTATATGACTTACAATCGACTCTGTGACCCAAAATTAAGGGACGAGATTGTTTTATAGCATCACATGACAGTCAATTTACGACACATCAACCGAAAAGAAAACCTTCTTGCAGAAAATAGATTCACCAAAATACCACCAGCAAGCAACACACACGCACCGAACGCCGGAGAATCGCGAATGAATGTCCTTGACATTTCCCATTTATATTATTCCCCACCCGGCTTCAGCCTGCAGCGCAGGGCTTGTCCCTCGAAACCCATAGCCTACTACCTACGGCGTCCGTGTCACTGATGTATATCTACCGATAGGAACCATATGGTCGACCGACATATAAATTCAGCCGAAAAGAGGACAAACGAAAAAAAAATCAAGTGTGTATGTGTGTCTGTGTGTGTGCGCTGCATGTGCCGTATGTTATTATGTATCTTGTAGGTCTTGCCTTCCCACACTTCTGCCAGCCCACCCCTGCTCGCACTCCTCCTTTTCGGCGATGCGTTAAAAAGCAGCCGACACGGTCGTCTGGGTCTAGAGGGGGCGAATTTCGCAAATAAAAAAAAAAAGCAATATACCCTATTGTGTACATAGCAACATGAAAACGAGGCCGACTTGATGCCCATCCGAGTCGAGGGCCATAAAAGGTATACAACCAAGCAAAGTGAATAGCATGTAAGCATAAACTTCTTCTGCTCTCGGTCTACCTGGAACGGGGCACAGAAGGGCAGCATGCAAATAATCGAGACTCGAGGGTCGATCCGGGGGAAAAGTTTTGCCGTAACTTCCGACAGCCCAGAGCCGACGACGACTAGGACGGTGCCAAAACAATAGGCACTGTGCGCTCGCTCACTCAATCACCTGTCCGATGGATGAACGGGCGAACAAGAGAGTATAAGCAACTCTTCCTCCGGCACTGGCGGCGGCGGCCCCCGGAAATTGCCATAGCTCATTTAATTTACAGCACCCCTTCGTTCCAACGTCGTCGGCATCGGTATCTCGTTCCTCTCGTGTTCAAGCGAGTGAGGATTATAATTTATAACAGTGAACGCACCCTGCTCGACTCCAACCGCATGTATCACTAAGCACACGGAGGAGGACACATGAAACGATCAACGAACTTTCCGGCCAGAGACTACGCTCGAGCTCCCAAGCCGCCGTCACAGGTCGAGCGATGGCCGTGATGACGGACGAGTTTGGAATATCGCGACTATGGCTGACTAGAGGAGACAATGAACGAAACTGGTTATCCTTGAGTGTCGCGCACTAATCGTGAGCAAGCACTCCGTCGGCCGGCAGTCGATTAATGATGAACGGCTCTTCAAAACATGAAAATGGGCACGGGTTTCGCACTGTTGTTAGCCAATTGGTCGGTAGGAAGGCCGGCCGCCGTTCCTATTCCAGTGGACGAGGTTCTTGAAAGTTCATGGCCGGAGGAGGGGGGTTGTAAGAAGAACAAACTTAAGTGCCTCTCGACTTAGAAGTGTTGAAGTTCGCAGCAAAAATTTCCTTGAATTGCATGAGAGCGTTTCCAGATGAAATCAGCCGGAAAAAGTCAAAATCTTGCACGACCCTCTCCGATTTGGGTGAAACTTTGCACATGTCTTCGGAATTGGTGATGATGGATTTTCCGTGGGTTAATGGAATTTTTTGACTCAAGACATTTTTTTCAAAAGGGCGTATGTGTTTTGTCATGCGTATTTTTCAAAAAATCATAACTCGAAAACCGTTGGTTGTAATAAAATTGCGTCTGAAAAAAAGTTGTAGTTAATTAATTTGACTTTATGAAAAAAATATGTACACTGTAAAAATAATTTTGTTTGTTCAAGAAAATAAAAAATTAATAATCAATTAGCAAATCTGTCCAACGTACGATTTTTATAATCTTTTTTTCAAAAAGGCTTTGAGTCATAAGAAGAAGAAAAGAAGTTGTTCTACGATGGAGCAACTTAAGATGAAAAAGTTCTTAGAAGTAAGAAAAATTCAAGTTTTTTTTTCCAATTTGTTGTTTTTGCATAAATAACCATATTTTAATAATATAATACGATTCTTTTAGTGATTTTAAACAAAAATTCTCTTGGTGAGCAACATTTTATATGTACCCGTTTTCGAGATAATTTGAAAGTAATGTCGAAAAAATGGCTTTTTCCATGAAAATATCCCTTTTTCAAAAGTTAGTAGTGATTGTCCATCTTCAAAAGTATTTTTTTCAAATTGTACATAAAATTTTCAACAACTATCCTTTTGACACCAAGAAGATCGAACATCTTCTTAATTAACGAAATTAACGAATCATAATTACCACATAAAAATTTTGAGTTTTTTTTTGTTCATACATCATTTATTTATTTTTCTACTAATTTAAAAAAAATTGTATTTACATTTTAACAAACACTATTTCCTAACATTCCTATTAATATTATGAAAACTCAGTATTTCGTCAGTTGAAAATATTTTCGCAGCGATTTTGTTATCTGCAACTGGAATGAAGGAGTGATATTTCTGTGTACCAAGAATCATTTTTGTTTGCTGATAACTACCACCCCATTCTGCAGCTCCCTCTTCATATTATTCTTGTGAAACACAGCAAAATAATATTTTTGTGAAATTTTCTTGATACAAAGTTTTCGCACTTGTTATTGGATGTTCATGTTGTTTGGCCAAGCTTGCTCTTGTTGCCATTCGTTTTAATGTGCCACCAATTGCATCACATGGTCCCTTACCATGTGAAGTTGCGAAAAAATGCCACTCAGAATCAATGTTGTATTTCTCTTTAAACTTGCAGAGGCTTGCAATTTTTTTTTCTATTTTTGTATTGGGAAGCAGCCCCATCAGACATAAAAATGGCCTTTTTTATATTCATTAGTTGATTTAAATACGTTAGTAATTTAGAAATAAATACTTGTACCGCAGTTGTATCATGTCTTAGAACTTCTGATATTACAACAAAACTTAGATTTTTAAGCATTCCTGACTCCATATAATAAATAACAAACGGATGAATTGTTGTAGCCTGATCATTGTTCCAATGATGACTTTGAACAGCATCCTGAAGTACGAATGAATAATTCTCTGCAAAATCGCAAATAATAACTACTTCTCTTTCTTGTAATGAAGACTTTGTATCTTTTTAAAATTTAGATTGCTTTGTTTTATATAATCATGAGTTAATAGTTTTTCTAATTTCTCGCTAAAATATTCAACAAATTCATCGACAGGTTTTAATAGCGTTTCTAAATTACATCTATCAGTTGTAATCCATTGTTCGAACGATATCTCAGACAAGTTATGTTTCTCAAGTTCTTTAAAAATCTTATCTCAAATTCTGACAGCGTGGGACAATTTTCGCATTCACGGAGGTAACAAGATTTTGATCTTGATGATGAATTACACAATAGCTTCTCAAAATGTTGATTATAATCAGTGTTGAGTGAATCTGTCCTGAGAACGATGCACATGTAATTGAAGCCGCCGATGGTATTTCAATCACAAATCGTTCCGTGAGAGTTGGTGCATTCATCATCTCCACCGTTTTCTGGTTGCTGCACTCTGTCGACAGTATTATGACGATACGAATATGAATCGACATGAATCAAATTTTAATGACGTGTCCAAATGGACCGTACACTGCATGGATACAAGTTTTTCAATTAACTTGTCAGTTAAATTTCTAAGTTTAGGCGAACACCGTCTCCTGATTTCACGAAAAGGTTTACAACAATGCTTTGTTTCGAGTTCCATTTCAAATCGTTTTACACTTTACGCTACTTATGAAAGACACTGTTAAACTGATGTCATGACTTTGTAATTTAATCCTTTTTATACGTACTAGGTACGCACTTTAGGTACTTTTTTGAAATATTGGTATGTGCAGGGGTATGCATGTAAATTATATTTTCTGTCAACATCAAAGGGAATGCATGAATAGGTATAAATGGGCGTAACAATTGTATTCTTACTGGTATAAACAGTTTAACTAATTAAATACATTATGTTTCTACCTGAACAAAATACGCTTGTACACTAACATGAATACTAATTATTTTTGTTTCGGGTTAGGTTTTCATAATATACTGTAAGTAAAAGCAGCAAATTTTGTCGTGTTACCTACAGTAAATATCAGGAATCAGTTTGTCGAGTATTCTCAGTAATAAAAGGTATATTGTAGAAAATTTTATGTACAATTTGAAAGAATACTTTTGCAGATGGACAATCACGACTAACATTTGAAAAAGGGATATTTTCATGGAAAAGCCATTTTTTCGACATTAACTTTCAAATTATCTCGAAAACGGATACATTTAGAATGTTGCTCACCAAAAGCATTTTTGTTTAAAATCATTAGAAAAATTGTATTATATGATTAAAATATGGTTATTTATGCAAAAACAACAAATTGGAAAAAACTTGAATTTTTCTTACTTCTAAGAACTTTTTTATCTTAAGTTGCTCCATCGTAGAACAACTTCTATTCTTCTTCTTATGACTCAAAGCCTTTTTTGAAAAAAAAAATATTAAAATCGTACGTTGGACAGATTTGCTAATTGATTTTTAAGTTTAATTTTTGATTTTTTTGAAGAAAACAAATTTTTTTTACAGTGTACATATTTTTTTCATAAAGTCAAATTTATTAACTACAACTTTTTTTCAGATGCAATTTTATTACAGCCAACGGTTTTCGAGTTATGATTTTTTGAAAAATACGCATGGCAAAACACATACGCCCTTTTGAAAAATTTGTCTTGAGTCAAAAAATTCCCTTAACCGGCGGAAAATCCATTATCACCAATTCCGAAGACATGTGCAAAGTTTCATCCAAATCGGAGAGGGTCAAGTTCAGTCATTTGCTCATTTGGCAGAGAAATTCTCATGAATGCTATTTTGTAAAGCGCACACAATTTCGAATTTTGCGTTCATTCGAAGTTCGAACAACATTGATGTTCTGCTGTGTAACCATCTCAAATGTTCTCCCGACAATGTCGACGTCATCGGCAAAACAGATCTGTTGAGAATCGTACCCCGCATGTTGAGCGCTGCTGGTCTCATAACACCTTCAGCAAGCAAGAGATTTCATCACATGTGGAAATCAAATTACTTAAGGATCTTGTGCACCGGGTGATGTAAAGGGTCAACTTGAAAGATCTCCATCTTGGGCGACTGCCCGCTATAACCTTAGCCAACTGCCAAGTCAAATGTTCGTCGACATCTTTTATTTCTTTATTGAGGCTATGCCACTATAAGGCTCTGGATCTGCCTAGGATGTCCTGCTGGGCTCCAGTCTAACGCTTGTTCACAGATTTCATTTCCACCCCTTCGTATGATGAGACCATCCATGCCCCACTTTCGTTCCTGAATTTCAGTCGATATCTGCTACTGGTGACACCGACGATGGAGCACAGCATTGTAATTCCAATCATAAGGCCACCAAGCTCTAATTAAATACCGCAGGCAACTATTGATGAACACTTGCAGTCGTTGAATGTTCTCCACTGATACACACCACATTTCACGTCCGAGATCGGACAAGACTCCGTTCTGAGAAGGCCTATGTACTAAGCTTCGATAAGGCCGACGATTTTCTCAGGGATTCCGTTGCGTCTCAGGACGCTCCACATATTCTCGTGATTGAGTCGGTCGAATGAACACCAAATAAGGGGACTTTTGGAGTTCGTTGTTCCGGAATGGAATCCAGCTTGCTGCCGTCGGAGAGCCGCATCGATCTTCTTCTGAATCTGCGTTAGGATCACTTTGCATAGAAAATTGAGAAATGTGGAAATGTGGATGGTTGTTCTAATCTCTTGCAATGATGGGGCGTCATACGTCAAACCCTTGGTGAATCATGCCGAGGTGTTGTTGGCCTGACTGGCAGTTGCTAAAGTTGTTCAAAGTGCTAGAACCAGCGTTTCAGCGTCGGGTTGGTTCGGGTCTTTCACGGGCATCGTTGCATTCAGCTTTGTCCCGCTTAGGCGTCGTAAGATATCTTAGAGCAGCCGCAAGTACCCGATTGTTGCGGCGTTCTATGACATCAAATGAACCCGATAATCCATCCGATATCGTCAAACAGCACTGCGTTTCACCCATCGTAGCCTTGATTAGGCGAGTCAGCTTTCCCGGAAAGCCGCACGCATCCATGATCTTCCATAGCTCTTTTCGGTAAACTGTATCATATGCGGCTTTGAAGTCGATGAAAAGATAATGCGTAGGAAATAAATAATTGCTGTACTTTTGAAGGATCTATCGCAAAATGAATGTTTGGTCCACTACAGACCATCCTTGATTAAACCGGCCTGATAACTTCCTTTGAATCTACAGGGTGCGGCAGAAAATAATGCGAACATTTGTTCTATTTCTTCAAATCCCATTATCAACTAATTCAAGCAATAATATCAACATTTCGAGTGCAGTTATCTCTATAAAGTCTTTCAAACAAATTTATTCAATTTGTCTCCATTTTTATTAATAACATCCTCGAGCCGACGCCGGAAGCTAGAGCATGCCTTTCGGACGTAGTCCTCCGACATTGACTGCTCATGTGCGCGTTATGGTTGACTTCAGGGGTTTTCACACTAGGTGTGATGTTTGCAGACTCGTGCTTCAACATATGCTCAAATCGAATAATCCATCGGATTAGGATCTGACTGCTATGAGGGCCACAAATCTGTAGCCAAAACTTCGTTATCGTTCAACCATTGTTGGTTTGATTGGACATGTGACACTGCGCTCCATCCTGCTGTAGGACAACGTTTTGGTCCTCGGAGAAGTTGACCTTCACCCAGGGAAGCACTTGGTCCTTCAAAATACCGATATACACTTCGGTATTGATTTTAACTCCTGCATCAATGAAAACATGCGGCATTTTCAAACCGTTGGACGCCACCAAGCCAAACATCATGGTTTGAATCACTTTTTCCGGAACGTTCACTTTTCCGGCCACAGCATCGATGCTGAAAAGCTTTTCGTCGGAGAACAGGATTATCATTTTTTCCTTCTTCAACAAGGAAAGCAATCTCTTTGAACGAGTCACTTGTAGTTCCTTGACCCGGTCCGTAATCAAGTGGCGTTTCACTCTGGCTCTGGAAGATGGATGCATGTAGGTCTTCTTTGATGATTCTCCGAATAGATTTCTCCGAAATATTGGCTTCATCGCAGAGTTTTCTTATGGAACGCACCGGGTTGCGAGCAATTTTTGCACGATCGACTTGATCCGTGCGTTGCGATCGTGGACGTCACTTCCCGGATTCGCTGCTTGGACCATTCTGCAGTGACTTTTTTGCGTAAACTGTTGCCAAATGGCACTCTACCACCTTGGCAATCGCTTTCGGCTTCTTTTGGGCGAGCAACAAACTGGTGATCACTTCTTTCGCGAACATTTTGACGAATTTGAAATCAAACAAATAGTATGTTTGGATGCAGCACTTGAAAGTAAACATAAACAAATACACTTTTGACAGAAATTAGTCACTACCTACACGAATTAACCCAATACTCAAGTTTGAACATTTTCGCATTATTTTTTGCCGCACCCTGTAGAACTTTGAAACCTTGATCGGTTAGCTTTTTAAGGAGTTTATCTACTACTAAAGACCATAGGAATGGGGCTGTAAAATTGTGAGTAGACAATTGGAATGGAACATAGCTCTAGTCCTCACAAGTTCCTTCCTCATGCTTTTACGGGTCAAGTGATGACAAAAAAAGGATTGCGTACTTAGCTGGGCACTGTTTTCCTTCTGACTTGAGCTAGATTGAGGAGGTACGTGCCGAGCGTTTGTCCACCAAGGAGATGCGGCTTAAACAGTGTTTGTCCTGGCATCCAGTGGTTGAGTAAGAAACGCTGTATCGCGTCAACTATACATTAGGTGGCAACCGCACCAAGGCGATGTAGGCAGCGCGACCCGGATCATCCATGGAATTCCCAAGTATTGTATAGTAAATTTTGAATTGTATTCAATAACAATATAACAAATATAATTGTGATTATCATTTTATATTATAACATCCTACACAATATTGTTTATGCTATGTTCAGCTTCCCATTTGCATTGTTGTAAGTTTTGGCCCACCTAGCTCACGTTATGTCAAGAGGTAGGTTGGGTTTTCGGTAAGTAAACGGTTGGAAGTGCATTGACTAACTGTAATTGTGTCTTTTATGATATCTTTTCGTATGTGAAAAGAGAGACCTTGTAAAGAACCAGCACAGTATATGCATTTAAGTATTTGATCCATTCCATATTGGATCAGCCTATAAAAGCAAATGAGTCCTATAAGAATAACATGCAGTGCAAGATGCGTTTGAAAGTATTATTCTTTGATATTATGTAGGAATTTGCAAAATATCAGCACATTTACTTGTACAAGTAAAAACAAAAAAATGTGTTAATTGAATCAGTAAGTTAATTGGTTCAGTATAGCCATTACAGCGGGGAGAGGAGCCTAAACAGTCGAAGGATTTCTTGACTGGACAAGGGTTCGTGGAGTGGCCAGTCCCTTGTCATGCGAAGACACGCGGCCTTCTTGCAGTAGTTTTCCGAAGGTCCTCACTGAGATTGGCTGACCCTGCTACAACAAGCCATCACGTAGGAGAACAACTTGCTGAGAATAGTCCTGCAGCCATAGGTAATCCTTGCAATAATGGTGGGTTCTTATCACATCACATCATCACTAAAGACCATAGTAATGGTAAAAATACACCACCTTGAGGGCAACATTGATCTTATAGATAGTTGTGTACCTCCGAGATCAGTTGAAACTTCCCGATCTTTCTACATAGCCATTATCCCTTCGATAACGTGTTTATCCAAGCCCCTTGCCACTATTGCTGTGCGTATTTGAATGCATTACCGAAAGCTCCCTGAATGCCAAGAAAAGCTTCCACGGCTATTTCTTTGGCTTGACGTGATTTCTCGATTTTACTTACCAACGATTGTAATGCCGTTAAGCCCGATTCAAAATTGAATTTAGACACATTCGAGAGATTTGATTTTAGACACACTCAAGAATTAAATAACAAACGCGGTTGAGCAAACCGTCAAACAAAAGGGTATTTATTCAGCTTTTAAACGATATATAACAAGTTATTACATTTTACCGTTTCGAACGAACTGTTGCACTTTACTTGTCATCGATGCCATCATGATCTGCACAGTCGCCGGTGACAATGTACCGGTGAACTTATTCCACTTTAGACGCATTTGTTGTGCATTTGTCACTTCTTTACCGCATCCTCGCTTGACAATAGCCCAATATTTTTCGACCGGTCTGAACTCAGGGCAATTCGGAGGATTAATCTTTTTTGCGAAATTAACATTGTTTGTAGCATCCATTCTAGTACCTCCTTAGAGTAGTGGCAGCTGGCTAGAGCGGACCAAAACAAAACATTGGTCGTGTGTTGCCGAATGAAGGGTAAAATCCTCTTTTTCAGACACTCTTTAATGTAAACCTTCGACTTCAGTGGGTGGGATGTGATGAAAACCTTGGTTTTAAGGCCACAACTGCAGATTCCTTGCTAAATTATTAGTTTCCGAGCAAAGTTATCAGCAAAACCATGTTTTTATCTGGAAGGGACAGCCCCACGGCCAGTTCTCAGGTAAAATTTTCGTCCGGGGATTTGTTTATAATCCATGTTGACATATGTTTCATCATGCATTAAAATACAGCCATCAAATTTCGTAAAAACTCGTTCCTATAGTGATCGTGCCCCCTTTTTGGGCACTAAATTTTGTTTCAGGGAGCGATTCGGATGTTTACTGGCTGAAAATATAATATCCTTCGCTTGGAAGGATGTTACGCACGGTGGAAAAATTGGAATCGTATTTCTTTGCCACATCACGTGTGGAGACACCTGTGTTGTCTTTCACGTACCTCAACACCTTTCTCCTCAGATCTTTGTCCCTAGTGCCACTTTTATGAAAGTTACGCTGTGCTCTAGTATCCTTGTAACGTTGGATTACAAGACACACCGTTGACTTTGGGAATTTTAACACTTCTGCTTTTTTTTTAGGCAGACCACGAAGGATTCTCTAGAGGTTTGTGCACAATTGAATTTCTTTTCTCAAGTTCCATGATCCGTAATTTCGAGATGCGTCGATCAATCGAGAAAAACTTTTCACCAATTTCTTCGTCAATGGAAGACTAACAAATTCCTGTCAAACGTTTTTGTTCCAACCACCAGGGACGTGGTGGTATATTAAACCATGCGTCCAGATTTACTTTGAATCGAGCTTTAATCGTAGATGTACCTGCCTGATAAGCAAATTGAAAATTGCTAAGAGGTAACCTTGCTAAACTTGTAGATTTTATAAAGTCATCAACATTTTTTTCCAGTCTTTAAACGAACAGAGGAAAGGCTTATGGGTCCAATGGCTTTTGCAGTCGTTCTATCCCTTTTTGCAGCGTTTGGAATAAAGACAACTCGAACCTGTCTTCATGCCTTAGGTATATAGAACATAGAAATGCTGGCTCTGAAAATTTCACTCAGGACTGGGCAGAGCGCATCTTTTCCTAGTTGGAGTAAAGCTGGGAAAATGTCATCCTTCCAGGTGGCTTTAAAAGGCTGAAAAAATATAAACCATGCATGTCTTGCCTCATTTAAGTCCTGTTTTTCTTTCAAATAAGGGATCGATCCTGGAAAATGAGTTCTCATCATTTTTGTTCCATAAGAATCTACAGTCTTGCTTTTAGAGATTACCAAGACCATTCGAATGGTCCTTAGAAAGGAAGCCTTGTAGCCGTTATTGATATCTTCCCATCCCCATCTCCAGTGCTTGCGATTGGTTAGTCTCAAATCTCTATTGTATTCAGTTAGGGCATTTTTGTATTGTACCCGATCGGAAGATAGCTTTCCTCAATTGAACAACCGTCTAGCTTTGTTTCTTAATTCTTTGACTCTAAGATTAACGGGCGTTCCCTGAATCTTTGGCAAATGAGTAAAGTATTAACAGTTGAAACAACCTAACAAAAACGGGCCTCGAATTCATGTATTTCAATTCAAGTTTGGCGCCTATCGAATCTCCAGAAAAGCAAACAATTCCCTAAACCATCCCACCATTCCGTTAGTCATTCTTGTTCCCACCAACCCGGTGAGTAAACGGGCGAAAATTTCCAACACCCAACTCAATGTCAAGGCCAACGTGATATTTGTTCCTGTCGAAAGCGACCGACCGCTGCTGTGGTGGCGAATGCGGCAGTAAATTAAAACGGACTTAACTGATTCCACTACATCATCATCATCATCATCATCATCATCATCATCAACAGCGGGAACAACAAAAACAACAGCAGCAACCGCTATGAGGCGAAGCTGCTGAATCATTTTCCGATCCGGCACAACTCGCCCGAGAGTGCAGAGAGGCACATTTTCGTCCGAGCAACGGTATTATGTATCATTGTTGGATGCGGCTGCTGACGGTTACTCATGCAGGATGGGAAAGAAAAGATGAACCACCGCCGGAAAATACCGGTTCTGCCGGAGATAAGTTAAATGGTGTGAGAGATTCTGCTTCCCTTCATCCGGCTTACCACCAGCAGTTTGATGTTGCAACTCCTCGCAAGGGAAAAGCGAGTTCGGCAACCCGCTCCATCCCCGCAAATGATGATGTTCATCATGGATGGAGTTATAAAAAAAAGCAGAAGAAAACTGAATCTAATAATGACCCCCTCTTACTGCCGATATATGCGATCAACAATTTCCGGATTCCGACCATTCCCCGCACCAACCGAGCGAACAAACTTGATTGTAGAAATCCGGTTGCCCCATTCGAAAGGCCCTCCTGCTCGGCTCGCCTATTACGTATTCTCTTCCTCTCACTCGTCGAAGTCTATAGCTTTCAGCTAGCCTCCGAAGCCCAAGTGTTGGTGTTATCACTCGCAGGGGGGAGAAAAAACTACCACCATCAGAAAACCGCGACCAAGATCGAAGCAAGCAAGCAGCTCAACACCTCTAGAGCTAGTTCTGTCTGAAACGTTGCGATTCTTTCGAAATTTATGCGCATTTCAAACCTCGACTCGACGGCTCTGGCTGATGGGCTGTTCTGAAAAAACCGGCAGCAGCCAGCCACGCAGGTTTCCTACCATATTTATGAGGGCACCACCACCAGCACGGACGGAGCCAAACGACAACTGCTGACTGTGTCGTTGAGTCATAGTGATTAACTGCTATTGAAGCTTCGGAATCTTTTTTGGCTAATTTGATGGGTTCGGTCATTTTTCATCGATTCGGTTTGCGCTGGGGCGAGCGAGTTTGTGGGAAAGACAGCATTTTTTTGAAAGATTCAACTGATGGCGAAGGATATTGAACACGTGTTCATGGTCGTACTAATTCTTGTATTTTTGGGTTCAAACTTGGGAAAATGCCGGCCTTGGAAGTGTTTACCATTCTTGGCGATAAATTTTAAACATTAAACATTATGTTCCCGTATCAACACTCCCCTGAGAACCAACACCAAGTTCACAGTCGAGTGGACTTCAGTGTTGAGTGATCGAATGAAATCTACAAATAAAGTTTTAATTTAAATTTTCCTAGTTTTCCAATAAGATAGTTGCCTAGGAATTCGCAATTTTTGCTTTCTAAAGACCACCCGAGATGTTAAGTAGAGCTCGATTCAAAGTAAAGCTGGACGCACGGTTTAATACGCCACCGCGTCCCTGGTGGTTGGAATTTGTCGATGTCTCATTGAAGAAAAAATTGGTGAAAGGTTTTCTCGATTTAAAGATGCATCTCGAAATTACGGATCAAGGAACTTGAGACAAGAAAATTAATTGTGCACAAACATCTGGAGAATCCTTCGTGGTCTGCCTCAAAAATAGCAAAAGTGTAAAAATTCGCAAAGTCAACGGTGTGTCTTGTAATCAAACGTTACAAGGATACTCTGAGTGTGGATATAGCGCAGCACATCTAACATAAAAGTGGCACTAAGAACAGAGAGCTGAGGAAAAAAGTGTTGAGGCCTTGGATTTTCATAAAATGTCCATGAGAAGTGAAAATGATTTTATCCCAGTGTAATGATGATGTTTACTTTCCCGGTTTTCATGATTACCGCTGTCACTGCTATACCAACTGATTTTTTTTTGCTGCAATGAATGAAGTCGGCTCTAAGTGCAGGTCAAAAATCTGCTGTCACTGTTGTTTAGATTATCAATCGGTAAGCATGAATTTCATGAGAATCTGAATATCATCTCTTGTGATGATTTTTTTTATTAAGTGATTTTAAATCCTAATACGAACGTGGACAACGAACATTGAATTCTAATACGAATACGAACAATCTGGACTGTCATCATCGTCCCAGAGGAATATATGCTAGCAATGTTGTGCAAGAATACCCTGGACTGGGTTGCCCTTGCGTTTTTTTTCCGATCCCGACGGGTAATTGATATTCATTGTGGTTGATTCAATTTCATTTCTGACATGTTGAAATTCGTTTTGAACATGAACTTGTTTACATAGATGCATATCAGAGCATTTTGAAAATTGAACGTTGATTCTTCTGGTTACGTTTGTTGTCATGAGTTGTCATTTGATTTTCGCATGGAACTTATAGGTAGTCAATGTTATGTTGCCTGAAAATCCACGCTTTTGAACCTAACGAGCATGAATTTTATCAAGACTGGTTGAGGTACGTGAAAGGCAACCCAGGCGTCTCCGCCGTGCGTAACATCCTTTTAAGATAAGGATATAATTCTTTTTGTGCCAGTAAACATCTGAATCGCTCCCTGAAACCAAATTTAGTGGCCAAAAAGCGAGCACGATCACTATACAACATAGGTCAACATGGATTATAAACAAATTTACCTGGCAACTAGCCGTGGGGATGTACCTTCCAGGTATAAATTTGTTTTTGCTGATATGTTTGCTCGTGAACTTATGATTTGGCAAGGAATCTGCAGTTGTGGCCTTAAAACCAAGGTTTTCATCACATCTCACACAATGCTGTCGAAATTTTACATTAAAGAGTGTCTCAAAAAGCGGGTTCTACCCTTCATTTGGCAACAGGAGACCAACGTTATGTTTTGGTCGGATCTAGCCAGCTGCCACTACTCTAAGGAGGTACTAGAATGGTATGCTGCAAACAATGTTAATTTCATCGCCAAAGAGATTAATCCACCGAATTGCCTTGAGTTGAGACCGATCGAAAAATATTGGGCAATTGTCAAGCGAAAACTTCTAGAATGCTGTAAAGAAGTGACAAATGCACAACAAATGCGTTTAGAGGCATCGATCACAAGTAAAGTGCGACAGTTCGTTCGAAACGGTGAAATGTAAAAACATATATCGTTTGAAAGCTGAATAAATACCCTTTTGTTTGATGTTTTGATCAACCGTGTATGTTGTTTAATTCTCGAGTTGTGATCACTTAAATGCATCCAAATTTACTTTGAATCAGGCTTTACTCTCCAGTATGATTTAAAACGAACGTTTGGAAAGTGATTCATGCAAGCAGTTTTATTTTTTTTCTAGGTCGTCTATAGAAATTTCCTAAGAAAAGAAAAGGATCTGAGATTGGAAAACCAATCCTTGAACCAGCAGCTCCCATGGGGGATTTTGATTAGTTCTGGGGCCAATTTAAAGAACTGGCCACTAAGAGGTTGGCTGGTTCGAAATCAATCGAAGAATTATTCCATGACAGCTCAGTATACTTTCATGTGTGGCCACTTTTAGAGTTCTTCTGGATCACCCGAAAGGCTACCTAATGCACAGTAGGCAAAAATGAATCCAAAATCCCATTAATTTAGACTGCGCAGGGTAGGAGTCCAACTTAAAGTCAAGCCAAGTCAATTCAGTTCTTCAGCTGTTTTTTGCAAATTTACAGTGCATTTGGGATCAATATAGTAGCACCAAGTTTAGTATTTGGGTTCTTGCCCAAATATAGTTCTAGTTTGCATGAAAAAATAGGGGAGAAATGGGCAAAATAAGACAACTACTGTGGTCAACCGTAAATGAAACCAAAACCATTCGAATACCCGCATTTTCCCATTAGATAAGCTATTTTCAGGACTCCTACCCGGCGCCTTTTAAATAAATAGGATTTTGGATCCATTTTTGTCCACTGTGCAATGGCTCTGAGAAGCAATTAACAAATCACGAGTGTTCTGAGGCTAATATCATAAATTTACCACTCTTACGGTTGTTCCGTATGATTCGCAAGGCTATTTGGTAGCTATAACTTTTGTTCCGGTTCATCCCAAAAACCTTCAGTTTTGATAACTCACAAGTGAGAATGTATTCAAATCATGAGCATACCTTAACTTTAAGAAAAAACGCGCAGGGACTTGATCTATGACTTGGAGTTTCAGAAATTGGGCAATTTTTACGGTTATTCAAAGTCTCCAGCCTAGCTGTTGCCCTACTGGAAGTTTTATGACACGAAAAGATAGCAAGCTATCTCCTGAACAGCTCTCCAGGATGTAATATATTAGAGTGATCAATCAGCTCAAGTACTATTCGCTTCGTGTGTTCGTTAATCGATATTCCTACAGCGCGGTACCAATTAAAGAATCTTGACTTTAAGGGCTTATGCTGAAGCGTTCTTTGCGGCGGCCAATACCTCATCATTTAGAATTGATATAAGTCAGAATCTGTACTATATATTGGAAATATAATCCCACAAGTTTGTATGCTATACTTGCTGTGAGCAATCTGATAGAGTTCGATTCCATGTTCATTCACTAACTATCGAGATTTATCAATTTGAAATAGCAAGGTAAGTTTGCGAGAGCGAGATAAAAGATAGGAAAAAAAAAGCGAGCAGCGATTCACCTTAAGTGCTCTGGAATCTCAAAAAGTTTCACGCTTTCTTCCGATCATCATTGATCTGTCCTGATGATTTCCGATGAAAGTCAACAACATTTTTAAAACTCAATGGCCGGTTCAAAAGTTTTTATGTTTTTTTGAAAATTTTATTCAAAACGTCACGACTTTCTGAGAAGTCTACAGAGGGAAATCTGTAGACTTCTCAGAAGTTCTACAAAACTTCTTAGAGTTCCTCCGGAAGGCTATGGGGTAGGTCTACCGATTGGAAACTCGGTACGTGGACCTGCAGATCCTTTATATCCATTGGAAGCACCCGTAAACTTTCGGTTGTATTGAAGGTTGGCAAGTTCAGCATTGTACCGTTGCAGGAAGTGTGTTGGAAGGTATCAACGCGAATGCGTACGCTTAGAGCTAATCATACCATTTACCTCGGGTCGTGGCCAGCGTGTCAAATAGTCACCTTTTGTACCTTTAAAAATAAGATAATGCTTTGTTCAGGCTACAGACTTGCAACATAATACAAGGGTGTTTAGAAAAGTATCAACAAGTAAAATGTCATCAAGATAGCCTTATATCATGTTAAAACGCTGTAGTCTAAACAAGGCATAACATTCACAAGTGATACATCCGTTATTCTCTCACTCTGCAACAATGCTATGTTGAAACTTCGATGTTTTATAACAATACACGAAGTAAAACAAAAAAAGTCTAGACAAAATAGTCGAAAGTAACATTTGTAAATAATGACAGCTAGCGTATATTTCTGGGATCTGCTTGCTCCCACAAACAAAATAGCACCAGAAACAAATAGAGGGAGTTAATACCTTCCCGTCGATAGTGGATTTAAATGGTAGCAACCTGGCATTTCCTGGAAATTTACGTTTTAAGACGTTATTTACAATTGTTACTTTCGAACTTTTGACGATTTTGCCTAGAAATGCTGTATCGATGATGGGAAAGAGGCAAGTTGCTGTGAGAATATGTTCCACTTCCGTTCTATTCTACTCAGTGACTGAGTAGAATTGTATTCCAATCTCTTTTTCTCACACATAAATGTTACTCAAATTTCGTAAAAAGAGGATCTACTCAAAAATTTAATTGATCCACTTTTTTACGAAGATTGAGTAACATTTCCGTGTGAGAAACAGAGAAAGGAATATAATTCTACTCAGCCACTGAGTAGAATGGAACGGGAGTGTATGATTCACACACATGTTGCAAGGACCTTGTTTTCATGTAGCAGTAGCAAAAAAACGCTTTGTCATTATTGCAACAAACTAGCGTTAGCAACATTGCTTCATCAGCAACATGAACAAAAGCGACAATCCGGTTTTGCTGTCAAACAAATTACTGATCTGAGTAATTACGAAATTTATGTCAGGGTAAAATATAACAAAATGTATCCGTCAAAGGCCTGATTTCTATCCCAGAACATCCTAAACATGAAGAAATTCGGAAAAACATGATCTACGGTTGTCTTGGTGATCACAATTTGGGGCCAACAGTTGTAACTATAGTTTTAGGGCTAGACAAATTTACGATATCTTCAATTGATCTTCTGGACGGTCAAACGACATTATGATGAAATCTGGGATTGAAACTGTAGCTTTTTCAGAAGTACAAATGTTCGATATGCATTCAACTAACTTCATTGGATCTTATGGAAGGGCAACCGACATTATGAGATTGTTACTGTAACTTTTTCAGCTAGGCAAAGTTATAATATGTTTTCAACCTTGTTTATCAGAGTCGTTTGGAAGGTCAATATGAGTTGACCTTTGCTGATCTATATCAGCCACACAGTTCTGGAGCTCAGTAACTAGGATCTGAAATTTTGACTGTAGCTTTTCGGCTTATACAAATTTACGATATGTATTCAGCCATGTTCACTGGACCTCCTGAAAGGTCAAACGTTGTAATGCAATAATCTGGGCGGTTCTAGGTCGTCCAAGCTGTTTTGAGGTCTGAATTTAGGGTCTACAGTTGTAATTGTACTTTTTCGGCTACAAAAACTTATGATATGATCTCGTCCGTGTTCATCGAATATTCTGGGAGGTCAACCGACACTATGAGATGATCTGAGATGTTCTAGGCCATCAAAAATATTCTTGAGCTTAAAACCTAGAAGATACAGTTGTATCTGTATAAATTTCAACTGTACAAAGTTGCACTATGTATTCAACCATGTTCGTACATAAGTAAAGGTTGTACGGAATCAAATTGCACCACTTTTAAATAGCTGTAACTTTGTACCCGTTGGGTATTTTCTATTTAAATTTTAAGTGGAATTAGTTCAATGTGTATTTGTTTACGCTGTGTAAGTTTCACTAGCAGATGTGCAATCGTAGATTTTGTCGAAACCACATCGCCTCGTTATGGATGATGAGACGTATGTAAAAGCAGACTTCCGGCAGCTTTTGGGGCTCCAGTTTTTCCATGCTCATCATAAATTCTATGTCCCCGAGGACGTTAGAAAGCAGAAGATGTCAAAGTTGGCCAAAAAATATATGATTTGGCAAGCAATTTGCTCGTGTGGAAAGCAGAGCTCCCCATTCGTGACAACTGGAACGTTCAATGGGCAGGTGTGCCTAAAGGAATGCCTCCAAAAGCGTCTACTTCCTCTTCTGAGGTTACACGATTGTCCTACGATTTTCTGGCCAGATTTAGCCTCGTGCCTTTACTCGAAAGAGGTTTGGGAGTGGTACAAGGCTAAGGAGGTCAATTTCGTGCCGAAGCATCTCAACCCCCCGAACGCACCGGAACTGCGGCCAATTGAAAAGTACCATCATGAAGCAGGCACTTCAGAAGCATCCTAATGAATTGAAAACGAAGGAACATATGAAGAAAAAATGGATTGCCACGCAAAAAATTGAAATAAAATAAACAAACATGGGAAAATATTGAAGATGATCGGTTGAACGGGCGAATTTTGCCGAAAATTTGTGTGTGTCGCAATTTGATTCCGTACACCCTTTATTGTCAGAATGACACATCACTATTGCTAGAAGGGATCGACTAGGTTTGACTCAAAGCGTTGTCCCAGGACTGGAGTTTGTTCTCCAGATCTCAAAGGATTCTAGCAGCCTTTTGCTAAAGAACTTAAATCTTTTGTTGGAGATCGCCGGGTAGTGGCATAACAAGTGTTCCGAGTTCTCTTTATCCAGACCGCGCAATTTCGTAGTTGTTACTCCGTTACTGAGCAGAACTAGTGTAATTGCACAGAGAACCAGAGTGAGGGGGGAAGAAGGATAATTAGTTTGACAATTGTTGTTATTATTTGAGACCGTGATCCACTGCATCTCTACATTTGCCAAGGGAAGTATAGTTTTGTTAGTGAGGCAGGTTATTTTTAGATCATGGATGCACTGTGGTAAGTGATGCGATCAATGAAAGAAAGCGCAGTAGACTGCTTTTTATTTTAACTCCCGACCATCTGCTCTGTAAGCAGAACGGATAACCACTATTAAGCTACCCTGCCGCGTCAGTATTTCGAGTCTTCTTTATCCATGTTACAAAATCGGCATGAATCATGTTGAAGTTTTCCTATCAGCTTCGAGTGATAGCGGCTCGAATAGTGGCCAGTTATAAGGCCTGGATGTATGGTTAGATCTTTTTTTGATAAGATCAAGTAATTTACGAGTTATTGAAATGTTTGGAGTTATGTACCGCTTTGATTGCCTAACTATGAAAGTGTTGTTCCAGTTTGCCTCCACTTTCAAGCATTTATAGACGTTAATCTCTATTCTATGTGAAGAAGCAGATAAACCACAAAAGGTTTCAGGTCCTACGAACTGATGAGATGATCCGAGTCTTGCTAGTTCATCGGCTCTCTCGTTTCCATCAATTCTCCAAATGCCAGGAACCCAGTGCAAATTGACTTGATTACGAGAAGACTACTTTTGGAGTGTTTTCCCAAATTTGCCTGAAAAGGATTTTGCTGACTTTAATGCGTTTAGAGCGGCTTGGCTGTCCGACATAATGCATATATTTTAATATATCTTGTTTCTTCGCAAGCATAGAACAGAAAATTCCAAAATTGCTTGACCTTCAGCCTTGACTACAGTTGGTCACTTATCCATTGGAATTGACATGTCAATCCCTGGGACAGTAACACTTGTTCCCATTTGATTTTTTTAATTTTGAACCGTTTATATAGAAAACAATCGATATTTGATGGAGATTTGGACCACTTCTTTCCCATGAATCACTTCCAGGATCAATAACTCGATGTGAACAGTTAAAGAAAATAAAAACTCAATGTTTGTATTATAAATACCTAGGGGTCTGGTTCGATTCTAAATGCACCTGGGGGAAAGCACATGAAGTATCTGCATCAGAAATGCCAGCAACGAATAAACTTCATGCGTACTATCACCGGAACATGGTGGGGAGCCCACCCGGAAGATCTGATAAAGCTCGATTCTGTCGGTTCTGAAGCTGCAGCGAATCCAGTACTGTTGTCTTCGTATCGTGGTTGGCAGCTTGAACTCACCTCATATTAAGGAACGTCCATTAATTACGTCACGCAAAAAATGACTTTTTATTAACCCCCCCCTGTCACGTTTTTTGTATGGACCTTCAAATTTTTTGTATGGATCATCACGTTTCCCAAACCCCCCCCTCCCCATACTGCGTGACGTAATTAATGGACCTTCCCTTATGAGTTTGCAGGAGTTCTTCCTTTTATCAGATCGTTTTGTGGAGCTATCGTTCCGATTCTTCATCCACTGTGAGGTGCTAAATCCATTGGTAATTGAAAATTTTGAAAAGCTAATCGAACGAAATCCTCAAACTAAGTTCATGACACTGTACTATTGATACATGGCTCTGGAGGTGAGCCCTTCTTCGAATGTTGCTAATCAAGATTACTCTCAAGACTTCTTTAGTTCTTTATCTGACCATGAAGCAAGAAGCTCGTGGAATATCGACGGCTCAAAAACAAATGATTCCACTGGATTTGGTGTTTTTAACGAAATTCATACTTCAAACTTCAAACTTCAAAATCCTTGCTCCTGTCGCAGAATTAGCGGCTATACACTATGCATGAGAGCAAATTGCCTATCTTCCCTCTGATCAATTTTTCATTTTTACAGATAGTCTCAGCTCACTTCAGGCTGTTTGTTCAATGAGCAAAGCACTCACCGTATTTCGTTAGCGAAATACGATCTCTTTTGAGTGCCCTATCAAAAAATTCCTACACCATCACCTATTCCTTGGTTTGGGTCCCTTCTCATTGCTCCATTCCGGGCAATGAGAGAGCAGATTCACTTGCCAAGGTGGGTGCTATGGCAGGCGATATTTATGATCGACAAATCGCCTTCAACGATTTTTGTTTTGCTATTTTCCGTCAGGCCTTGATCAACTGGCAACGAAAATAGGATGCAGAGTGTGTGGATGATGAATATAATCATCCATTAACAACCCTCTATATACACCTTGACTATATGACGCATCCCTGCTGCTCGCATCTTGCCCGCTTGAGGTTTCATACAACCCTACATCCTCCAGCCCGATCACGTAGCCGGAGAGCTCGACTTCTTTCGTATCCTGGCAGCGGTGAAGGTAAGATGTGTTCTCCACAACTAGAAGAGTACAACAACTCCAAAATGGTTGGTCTCTTGGTGGCCGAAATTGCACACAGGGGATTTGGGCAGATGGCTACATTCCATTCTCCCAAAGGTATCGAAAAAATGGTGGTTCAGAGGGTTGGATTTTAGCCGGGATTTTATAAAGGTAATGGGTCGTCGAATGTCCAATCACTACTCGCTAGACTCTCATTTCTATCAAATAGGGCTCTCAGACACCAATCAATGCAGCTGTGGTGCAGGTTATCAGGACATCAACCACGTTGTCTGGTATTGCCTCGATTTCGAAATTGCCAGATCTGATCTTTGCGCATCCCTGCGGGTCCGAGGGAAACCAGAGAATGAAGATATCAGAGACGTTAAGATTCCTACTTCCCCATTCCTACCCGTATCATTGTTATCCCTAACCTCGACCAAACCGCGAGTTTGTCGGCTTTCCAAAATTAACCTAGTTAGTAAGTTCCCCTCGTTGTAAAAATGGAAAATAACTCGGCTCCGTTATGCCTATGGCAAAGTACGTTAAAAAAGAGCAGTCAAAGTCGTATTTTTGCCCCTTCCAATCTCCATTGTTCATTGCCAAAGGAATAAATCTAACAATGTTAAGAATGCTAAGATGTCCTATTAGATTACCTTCCGATCCTTAGAGCACTCGTTTCAGCTCCTGGAAAAAGCAATGAAAAGCAATTCTTCCAGTGCCACTGTTGGTGTACTTCCAGTACTACCAGTAATAGAAAAGTTGCTAGCCTTCGAAGTTTTTCTAACCTTTTCTTTACAACAGTTTCTGCAGTTTTTGGCCACCAGACCAGTTCAGCATATGTAATCTAGGGTCTCACAATTTCCGAATTAATCCAATGAATCATTTTTTACTTCAGTCCCCATTGCTTACCACATGTTTTTTTTTAGATATTCATATGGTATTT